>JAVQKC010062147.1:0-29130 GCA_036025475.1 Philypnodon macrostomus
CCCCCCCCCCCCCCCCCGCCCCCCCCCCGCGGGGGTCTAAATAACGTCGTCTAATTTGCCTCATATTGTGCTTCCGTGATGGTTTTAAATTGAATGAGTCAGGATCCATTGTGGCGTAATGTGGACGGCGGGCCACTCAAGGTCGGGCTCTTTCCAAATGACAGGGCCACTTTTGGGGAGGGGGGGGGGTGACGCAGGACGGGCCTGGAGATGAAGTAAAGAGTCAATGGACCACCTCAATAGTATATAGCCTTGAATTACTGTAAAAAAAACAAAAAACACCCCGATAATGGCCCCTGTAAAAATTGCCCTCTGAAATTATTCATTGTATAATCCCCCATTTTGAAGCTGCTAATGCCTCTAATTGGGCTTTTATGACTTACAAACTGTATTTTTTCGGCAGTTTATTATTTATTTTTTTCATAATTTTTTTCCCTTCTGGCGTTTGTTTTTCTGCCTTCCCGCCACGCTCCACAGTGACATTGAGCTCCTCTCCCTGTCGGGGGGCTCTCTTGTCTCACTCCAGTGCACATTTCGCTGTCCCCTTCTTCAACAACCACCCCCCCCCCCCACCACCACCACCGCCCACCCCAGATCCACCATCAAGTACCCCCCAAGACAATGAGCTTTTGACTGAATACATTATCTGAGCTGTTGTTCTGTTTGTTGTTGTTTTAGCATCCAAGAGAAAGGAGATGAATTATTAATGACAGACAAAAAAGAAAAATGATATAATAAATAAAAAATAGAGACTTGCGGAGTGATGTGTGGTGCACTGGAGCTCCATCAAGAGGTGTGTAAAGAAAACATGGCAAGTAGATATACGCTATAGACAACTTCTCTATGGCGTCTGACCAAAAACAGTGTATGGTAATATACTGGTGACTATTATGTATTATCAAAAATATTTCAAGGGGTCAACATCTAAAAGGCATAAGTAAGAATTTAGCAACTACAGAAGATGCTAAAAAAGATCGTCAATTTGAGTTTTTCCCAAAAAGTTATGCCCAGAAAGTAAATGCTGTAGGACGTTCTGTTTACACAGTTTATTTGAACCGTACAGCCCCCAAACTTGAAAAGGGAGGGATTGGGATCTCTTGACTGGATTTCACTCAATATTTGGACATGCTTTAGTTGACATTAGTTAGGTTGGTGTGCATGTGTGTGGTGTAGGTGTGTGTGTAAGTGTTACAGGAGAATAACCTTGGAACAGAGGAAAACACATGTAAATAAATAAATGCAATCTTTTTCACTTTGTAAATTACAATATTTACACATATTTGATGATTATAATAATAATAATAATAATAATAATAATAATAATAATAATAATAATAATAATAATAATAATAATAATGATAATGATAATAATGACAATAATAATAAAAATAATAATAGTAATATACAATTTTCGAATGAATGATACCCTTATGCATTGTTGTATGCAGTGCCGTTAGCAATAGCTGTTTGATGCCTGGTATATAATTGTAAAATTAATTACTTTGTTATTAATTTGATATATTGTCAATGTAGCTCTAATTCTTACATGCACCATTTTTTTACCCCCCAATTCACAACTTCCCAACAACATAACAAAGTCATCAAACTTCGCTCCACCTCGTCAGTGCTTTTCAGTGCCTTATGGTAATGTCTGTCATTTAAACCAGGGGTTGCTGTGCCCCCTTTTGGTAGGCACCGGCACTGCACCGTCACTCAAAACTCTCATTACAACCAACTCAGCTTTGTCTAAACTTCACAATCTTCTCAGCCATGATCATTATAGCGTTAAGATCCAGTCAAAAGTATAGCTGTAGCTTAAGGCACATGACAAGGAGTGAGAGAGTGCATTGTTTTCCATTAAAGCGCTCATTAGTCTCATTGTATGGAGACAAAAGGGTGCCTGTTTTGATCAAAGGGTGACAAATTAACTGCGGTGATTGTGTCAGTTTGTCAGAGTATTCAATCGGAAAGCCAATGTCCATTCATCACAATCAAGCGCTCCCTCTCGCTGCAGAATGAATGAAGAAAAATGACTTAGATCGGGGCTCCACTATCTGTCAGAGTGCACTGTCCGTTGTATAGGATAATATATAGAAATGTTTCTATATGTGTTTGGACTTTTTCTACAGTGCTGCCAGGGCCCATGAATCAAACCCGGCTTGACTTTGAGCTTTCTGTCAAAAATTCTTCAGTGTGTCCTTTGTGGAAGATGACTCAAAAAAGCAGCTCAAAAATGTGATTGACACTAGGTTTGGATATATCTATTTTGTATCTATTTTTTCCTGGTTTGAATGTATTTATAGTGCTTTGAGAGAAAGAAAATCGCCTGAGTGTTTGCACAGGATCAAAGAAGAGGTAAATATCATTTCCATAACATTTGAACCAGTTAACCAGCAGCGCAATGCGAGCGAAGCACCACTGTAAGCGCCTGACAACGCCAATGAGCCGGGAACTCTGTGATTTGCCGTTCCGCCAAAGAGGAGGGAAGCAGGCGCCAACACGGGAAGAGGTCACAGGTCAACTGAGCTCTCCCAGTATCACTTTCCAAGCCTCTCTCCCCCCTCGAGCGCTGGCGATGTTTTTTAGGCAAGATACTGTACCAGCACTTTGGGGGAGGCCTGTTCCCAAAGGTGAATGGAAAGAATAGCATTAAGCTGCGATACACCACTGCCTGGGGAAAAGTACGCTTGCTTTGGGGTGATTCATGTATTGATTATTTGGAGCCAAAGCATGAAGGTGCCATGTAAACACACATATATTAGTAGTCTATGGTGTACACACACACACACACACACCCGGGCCGCGTTCACTGTTTTATAATCACATTCTGACTTTTCCAGCTCATGGGCATCTTCAAACCACCAGGCAAACACACATCAGATGAACTAAATACAGATGAATGAAGAGATGAAGGAATAAATAAATGATAAATGTGTATTACCGGTGTTTGTGTGGGCCGGCTATTGTCCTATTGATTCAAGCTGTTTATGTGTGTTTTTCATGTGTGTGTGTGTGTTCTCTGTAGTGGTCTACATACAGTATGAGCCAAGTTCTGACTTAATATGCTCTGCAACAGCAACTAATATTCTTCTCCTAATGGTCAAATGTGTTCATTTATAATCTATGCATGCAATTAATCTCTTTGGAAAGACAGTTACACAAAGTCAGAGCTGCTGCTGAAATAAAAGTATGTCCCAACTAAACATTCAAAATGCCTTTACCTCTTAGAATAAGCCTTACATTTTTTTGCCACGTGCGTGTAATAAGACCCTGTTTGTGCATATAATTTTGCAATATGGAACTGGATTTGGTTATGGTTTTCACTCATGTAAATATGTAGAAGAATATTGTTTAAAAGCACTTTATTTGACATTAACCCTAACTACATTGTATCTTCCTCAATAATTACAATGTAATACACTGTGTAACAAACTGTAATAACATGGAACTACATTGTACCCAACCCTAACCATTACCATTCTGTATGTACAATGTAGTTCCATGTTATTACAGTTTGTTACACAGTGTATTACGTTGTACTTAATGAGGTAGATACAATGTAGTGAAGGGCTATGTTAAATAAAGTGTGACCCAATCTACATGTGTTGTATTGTATGGATTTTTAATTTATGAGGATAACAATAGATATGAAGATAAAGAGGACTCATTCTAGATATAACATGGCATTTTTCAGTTGATTTTGCAAATATGAGTTTAAATTATTTTGAGACCAATATGCTTTTACTATTAAACTTGTAAGTTTTTAAATAAATATCTAGGGTAGCTAAAAGTTGACCAGACAAGACTAATGCTATTAGTTTTAGCCATGGCTTAACACTGTAACAAAAAAGCTTTTGTATACGATCCCCAAAATACTTTACAGGCCATAAACTAATAAAGCAACAGTGAGCTCCAACCTAGTAACTGAATTAGACATTTTTGGTAAGATGTCGTGTCCTGAAATAGTTTAGAAATACTATTATAGTAATCTCAAAATAGATTTTTCTTGAGTTTGGGTGAGATGTCTCTACTATCAAGAGTCAATGAATAAAGGCTTTGGTTAAAAATGGCATTAGAAAAGTTATTTAAAACACCCACTGAAGAACAAGGGTCAATTGTGCTGCCACAGGCCCTCGAGCAGGCCGCAGAGGACACTGGGATATGCCCTCTGATTGGTCACTGACACGAAAAGGGGCAGTCCAATGAATTAGTGATAGTCGCTAAAGGCAGATATCCTGCAGTGATCAAACCCTGGGTGATCTGACAGTGCAGTGTTTGAAGTGATTATCATGCTACGCAACATAAAGGCTTACCCCCAGCTTTGGGCCTAATTAGTTCATTTAGCCGGCCTTTATAAGACACTGGTAAGGCACTGCAGAGGATAGTCAGTAGACATAGAGGTAGCAGCAATAGCAGACCGACCTTGGATCCTAAAGTCGCTGCTACAAACAAACAAACCAACCTGAAGATTACCGCTTTTCTGAGAATGCCACACTTAACTGACTGCAGTTACTACACCATGAGGGACGCAACCAGAGCTTCAAACGTAAGAGCGTTTAACATGGCTTTATTTGTGGTATTTTTTTATAGTGAACAATTTGTAAGAGACAGCTCGTATATTGGGGCCAGCTTTTAGTATTTAGTCTAAAACTCTAAAATTTCAATATTGCATTATCAGTCTATCGGCTTTGTGATTTATGTGAACTTCTATTATGGGATGCAGATTTACCAGCAATAGTGACAACTCTATGAGATAATCTTGTCACCACAAGATTGTTGTGATTGACTCACTCTCAAAACCTTGAATCGTATCTTGTAGCTTAACACACATGTGATGTATTTGCAGGTACAGAGCCACTTGGAGAGCTCTAAGTTCCACCTCCACCAGAGCCAGACTCAGCAGGTGAAGCAGTACCTGACACTGGGCTCAAAATTGGCCTCTACAGCCACCCAGGCCCATAGCATGCCTCACCCGCACACACCGGGCCAGCCCATGGCCACTGTGCCTATCATGAGAAACGGACACATGGCCTCGGTCAGCGACGGCAGCAACCCCAACAGCCCTGTAACACTGCTGTCTATGGCCACCCCAGACAGTGAGGTGAGTTTCACATTACACTTCTCTTTGAGAAAGTACAGCCGGTTCAGCTAAGTCAAGATGTGCCTTTTAGTGGCCGGACAGAAGCAAAATAGAAACTTTGTGAACCACTAACTGACTCATCATTTTGTTTTGCAACGTCTTGGTCAAACTGTCCTGTAGCTTGTCTAGCTTTGAGCATTGTTTGAATTCTTCTAAATGGTTTGCTTAAATGTAAAATCATGGCAGTTACTCTGTTTAAATACATCATTCTTCTCAAATTTGATTCTTTCTTAATGTCAACACTACCATCCTGACTAATCAATGAAACAAAGTGACGCCATGATTAACCTGTAATCTTTCTCTATTGTGCTCATCAATAACTTCATACGGCCTCTGATGAGAAGACCCATTTTGATGGATTGACTTTGATTAGAAATGTAGGATTCACCACCAAAGCACCAAAGCAATAGAAAGCTTGATTTTTGATTAGCTTAACAGCCCCTCCCCTTTTTTGCTGGTGTATATTTTGAATGTACCATGAGCTTTCCAAAAGGTCAAACTTCTCTGACACTATTGAAATCCCAGACTGTCCGTAAACACCCTGAAAATCACTGTTTTCTTTTAGTTTCCAATGGATGAAGTTATTGATGACCTAATTAGTTTTGAATCCGGGTTCAATGACGGGGGCTTGGATTGCATGGAGCCTAACGTCATAATGCAAAACAATGTAAGTATAAATCACATTAACTCTTGCTAAGCCATTGACTAATTTTTTTCACTTTTGCTGTGTACATTGACTAACAACTTGCCTAGGTAAACATGTATGTGCAGCTTGACTGGCTTGGGAACAAGGGGACCTGTTTTAGAAAAGGGTCAGCTTAAGTCCAGAGACAAGTCAAAGTTCATTGCGGCTTACCGGCATTTCTCACATTACTCAAGAAGATCAACAATGAAGATTAAGTTAAAAGACGTTTTGTGGAAAGGTGACATCCAAGGCGTTCAGCTCTGTGGTTTTAGATAGAGACCTCAACAAGAATTGTATTTGACAAAAGAATGCAGCCAAAAACAGAAACTGATTGTGAGGTATAGCATCGTAGCCTCAACACGCTAACAGACACATTGACAACACAATAACAATAGTATGACAGTTAAGGTGGGAGTGGGTGGGGAGAAGCAGGAGCCATACAATGTTGTAAATGAGGGCGTACGAGACAGACTGAGATAGTCTGTGTAGCAGCAAGTTAGTGAGCCACTGGATTGGGCTTCTGCATGCACTCCCTATGGGCTTTTTTTCCGAAATCATTGTCACCCAATTAGTCATTCAGCGCAATGCATTACGTCGTTTTGCCGTGTCAACACATCCAGGAACATAGAAATAGGAGGTTTTACAATCATAGGAGTTGTAGCAAACTAGTTGCAATCTTTTTGATAAGCACTTGTGTCCCATCCTCCTCCATCTTTGGTGAGATAATGAGGAAAATGCACATTGCAGACCACAGCAAATATTTGATACGTCTGCAGTTTTTTTTTCCCTGTTTTGTTTCTTCTCCTCAACATTTTTCCTCCCATCTCTTAGCTTGACATTGAGCCTTATCGCCACTCTTAGATTAAATTGGCTTTGCGCATCTTGGTTGGAATCTGTGGTGTCTTCTTTCGCTAACATGTTCCCATAAATACACAAATGGGAATTAGACACACACGCATGTCAGCACGCTATATCTCGACATGCCCAAGTCCATGAAAAGGCGTCATTATCACAGCACTAGTGCAGACGAGACGGAGGGCCATAGGAAAACAGTTTTGTCTCTGTTCAAGCAGTTGACCTAGCTAGCCTTTTCATCTAATGGCTTACTATTTTCAACACAAAAGACATCTCTGTTTTGGGTGGACTTCTGAGTGAAAGGGTTTCCAAAATGCTGGCATTAACAGATCAAGGCCAGATTTAAACCAAAAGCTCAGAGTGGATTTTCTGGGCAGGGTCAAAGGTCAGGCTTACATGAACTCAAAGCCTAGTTCAGCTCAAGCCTGTTTACATCACGTTCTTGTTTAATCATTGTAGTGCAACCAAACATGCAACTTTGTTTTCTGTGCCCTGCTGTGGGACGTGGGTTCAACAGTTCCCTGCGGGGTTGACAACCCTTCTTCCTAGGCCTCTGATAACTTTGCATCCTTTGCATGTTCTCACTTTAAATCCCACTGGCAGAAAACAATAGGTTCACAGCAGCCAACAGCCAAAAACAATCAATGGAAATGACTGGTTACTGACCTTGTCCTATCTGATGTGTCTTCTTCTCTTCAGGTGTCCCTCAGTAGCAGCATGCTGGACATCTATGGGGCTGAAAAAGGTATGAACGCCCCTAATGGTGGAATGAGTCCCACAAAGCTCTCAGTTAAAAGGGAATACCCAGGTACGAACATATAACTGAGCATTGACTTAAATAAATCAATTATTATACACTCAACACAGTTTACATGAACATACTTCACAGGCACACCCTAATGATTTTTAGGTTAAATTATGAGAATTTTCACATCGAACATATATTTAACAAAGCTTAAATACAATCTGTCACATCAAGCCTTTGGGGGTAAAAATTTGACATTTCTATTCTGATGAAACATAGCTATACAATGTCTTTGAGTCTGTACCGTACGCTCTATTCTTAGCAGACTTTTGTAAAGTCTCAAATAAGCAGACATTTCTTATTAATGTCATGCATCAAGCAAGAAGCCTAATTGATTTAGGAAATAGAAAAATAAGCCAGAAGAACACTTCACTCTCAAAAGGCAAATAAGAGAATTGGCATGTGTTTCGTTTGAGTGTGGGGTGCGGAGGACAATAGGCTGTTACACAGACGAAGAAATTGTTCTGATTGAATTAACACACACAATATGGGGAATCCAATCTCAGGTCCCAATTATGTAATTTGGAAGAATGTGAATACAAATATGGCCGCAGTCGCATTTTTGTCTCACCCATGTCAATTAGCTAAACTGTGTAAATTAAAAAGAGCAGTTTAAAAGTAGCAACTATTTTTTTTTACACAAGGCTCTTTCAGTTTGTGTGGAAATGAAGGTCAACTTTTGTCTGTGATACAAGCAAGGCCTCTGGCCTCTGACCTCTGACCTCAACCCCCCTCAAAACAACTTTATGTCTTCCAACTGGACTTTTTTTGTGGCATCTTGTTCATTGTATTTCCGGTTCCAAATTAACAAGCGTTGCTAATCAATTTGTTCCTTTTTTGTGATTTATTTTTCTCCAGAACACGACACCAGAGTGATGGCCAAAGAGAGGCAGAAGAAGGACAACCACAACTTGAGTAAGCTTGTTCTACATCATAGTCTGGTTAGTTACACTCAGCCTGTATTGAACAAGGATCTTATTGTTATGACTCTTTTTGCAGTTGAAAGAAGGCGACGATACAACATCAACTATAGGATTAAAGAACTGGGAACGCTCATACCAAAGTCCAATGACCCGTAAGTGTAAATTTCACTTTGTGCCACTGAATGCAAAAGCTGGTCTTGAGTAAAGTGTATTAAATTCAAAGCACAAAGACACTCTAAACCATGTTCATTGAATTCAAATGAGCACTCAGTCATATTTCAAGGGTGCACTTGAACTACCCATTGTCATCTCCCTTCCATCCTCTCACCACAAGTTCAGCGCAAAGCATGAATGATGAGCAAAAAGGGTCAAATGTAAAGAAGCGGACCACGGCGTTTTGAATCAAAGTTAGGAGTACAATTGGAACATACTAAAGGCCATATATGGCACTGAATAGGAATCTGCCTGCCATCTTTTTCACTATTGAACTTTGCTTCAGATTTTAAATGGAGGGTTATAGCGTTGTCGTCGTGTCATTAACAGGGGATGAAGTAGATTATTAGGGCTGATCTGACCAACGTCTCAAACCGTGCGGAAAGGAACATTTTTACCACGCCTAGCCTTTTCCGTTGTGAAGAAAAAAGCCAATAATATCTACAAAATAATGACTTGCACTCCGGCACCTTAAGTCCGGCTCTCCTGTCTTTCCGACTTCAGCTCATTTTCTCTTCACCTATTTTTACTCACGGATTAATTTTAGCCGAACAAGGAGGTACGGGAGAATGGACTTTGAGCATTAACTATTCTATTAAAATTCCCATTCTGTGTCCCCATGTAATGTCCAAAGGATGAATAATTGCCCCCCATGTAAATCGCCATTTTCTATTCATATCATAAAAAGCTCTGTGTTAAAAGTTTTTCCCCCCTCTCTTCCAAAGCTGAGGAGGATATTCTGAGGTGGTGTGGAAAAGGTTATCTTTAACATTTTGTTCTTTTTGCAGAGACATGCGCTGGAACAAAGGCACCATCCTCAAGGCCTCTGTGGAGTACATAAGGTGGCTACAGAAAGAGCAGCAGCATGCCCGTGAGCTGGAGAGCCGGCAGAAGAAGCTGGAGCAGGCCAATCGGAGACTACTGCTAAGAATTCAGGTATGAACTATGTCTGGAAAATAGTTTTTAGTAATGTGCATTTTAGTTCGAAATGCTAAATCGTCTGTCTACACACACAAAACTTCACTTTCAAGGCCACCATTTCACCAGTAGTTGTAGGCTGCTCACATCTTTCTGTCTCTTGATCCGTCAACATGATTTATTAGCCCTTATTTAATCAGCACATCCCAGGCCTGACAACACACACTCTTTCCTTCTCGTTTCTGTCTTGCGCTAATTTCCCACACTAAACCTTTACGACCCCGCAATGTAAACTCATTTCCACCTCCAAAGCTTTTTACTGCCCCGAAGCCTAATCAAGGACTACCCCCCACTGATGTTTACATGACACAGGCACCCTCCCTCCTCCTTCTCCTCTCTTCTCCGAGGGCTGCGCTAATTTCCTGTTGATTACTGAAAGAGACTACACTCCTGCACCCCTTCCTCTATCCCATCCCGCACGGGTCAGAGGTAGATGATGAGCTCTTTTAGAAGAGTTACACTGGCTTAACGACGCATGCCTTCACATATACGTGTGAAGTTTACTGGCAAGGTTTGTAATTATATTGTAGCACTTACCAGTAACCACACTTAATGGATGACACTCAGACGAAGACTTGGCTGAACTGTATTTTGATAGGTGTTTAAACGTAATTAGTGGTGAGCATTTTAAAAGCAATGCAATGGGGTTAGTGTGACTTCTCGTTGTCTGCGGTGGGATTTTTATCTGTGTAAGATATGTGTAAAAATAAGGTATAATGAGTTAGCCTTTATATGATTATTTCTTCCTGTTTAGCCCTTATAATTCCCCATCTAGTTTTCATTTTTCATTTTTGTAAAAATCCAAAGTGGCGTTTTTGCTCCTCAGAAGTGCTACATCCAAACCGCTATTGTTAGCCCAACAAACCCCCCCCCAAAATCCATTGTTTATTTTCTCTGTAGCTTACCTTTCACTTCTACTTTTGATACATCACCACACTTACCCTGTCGCCTAATGTAATGTGCTTTATAACAAAAGCTACTGTATTATGAGTATGCACCCTAAGCGCTTTCTTCTCTTGTTCCTCTAGGAGCTTGAGATCCAGGCTAGAGCACACGGCCTCCCTAACATGGCTGTACCCCCCCTGGGATCAGTGGAGCTCTCGTCGCACCTCCTCAAACAACAACAGCAGCAACAGTTGTCCCCTCCAGCTCAGCAACCCCCTCTGTACCAGGAGGACCCCAACAGCGACTACATCCAGAGATTAGCCGTAGTTGCCACCATGCCTACGACCGTCGGGGCGCCCCAGGACCACATGACCAATAGTGACGCCTGTACCACCTTCTCCGACCCCCTGTCCCATTTCACAGACTTCTTCAGCTCCACGCTCAAAGAGGAGCACCGGCTGGACGACATCCTCATAGACGACCCTCTGTCCCCGTTTGGGACCGACCCGCTCCTGTCGGCCGGATCGCCAGGTGCGGGGTCAAATCACAGCAGCAGGAGAAGCAGCTTTAGCTCGGGTGAAGGAGACGAGCTGTAGTGCCTCATTTATACATGAACCAAAGATGGGGAACTTTTGGGGTATTTTATAGACAATATGGTGCCTCCCAAATGGACAAAAAAGAGACTCATTGGATAAAGGGAGACACTCATGGGCCTTAAACGTATGACTTTGTATAAATTATTTTGTATTTTTATTTGAAACACTGGGTAGTCGTATACACTGTAATATATGTAAATAGTCTCTGGAAGCCTGTCACCTCTGTGCTTTTTCACTTTCTCAATAGTTCTCACCAGCTGAACAAATGCAGTTGGACCTATGTGCCTTATTCAAACCTAAACTTTTGTATTATAAAATCCTGTATCTGACATATTTACTTTAACATCTTAACATGTCTTGACTTTGATGTTTTTTATATTTATGTTCCGTATGTATTATTAATCCACATTATCATAAAATATATATTGTTATATAACACCTTTTGTATTGTTAGTGGTGGTGGGGAAATCCCCTCTTTTCATAAAAGTGACTTTTTGTAATTTCACCAAAATCTTTTAGATACACCACACCACTAGGGGGCACACAACCACATTAACTATTAGCATACAGTATCCTGCTGATTGCTGGATATGAGTTCAATAGTGTGAAGTTATCTTTGCCTGACTTACCTGTTTTTAACTGTTCATAGACGATAGATCAGAAATGAAACACTCATGGCTTGTCAAACATGGCCCCACACCTTGGGTCATGGTATTTATTGCTGCAGCATTATTTTTGAGTAGCATTTCCCCCATTTTTTTTTTACAAGAGAGCAAACAAAAACAAACAACTAAATATTTATAAATGTATAAATGCAAAAAAGAATTGTTGTTATTGAAATATTAGTTCAGATCGGAATTTTGAAATAACTGCACACACATCTGATTTTCACAAGTTCACAAAGTTCAAACTCACTACAGAGTGACAGAGCTGTTTGAGTGGCAGTTGAGCGGTTGTCTGAGGAGAGAATTGGATTGTGAAGTAGAGGAAGGGTATTAATTGTGCTGGGCTCAATATGAAGTGATGAGCTCTTGAGAACAAGTGAGCCATGAACCAAAGACGGTTTACTTTGAGTAAACATGAGTTATATGTGTTCTTATAACTTTAGGACCACAGTCATACACTGAACTGGAAACACTGAGGTTTGCAAAGAGAGTATTTGAGAATCTGTATTATGTTAGTTCTAGACCAGATTTAGTCCTGGTTTACACCTGGTTTAGTTTTGGTGTATTCCTGACTTAGTCCTGGATTAGACTTGATTTGCTCTTGGTTTATTCCTGGTTTACTCTCATGGCTTTGAGATACAATTAAATACATCACTTTATTCAAGATGTGTCTAACAGAGTAGCGTCTCTCTTGATAGTGGTACTTACATTACATATCTTACTCAAACATACAAAAAAAATACTGTCTACTATATTTGGACCTCTGTCATACATACAGCCATGAAGTTTGGATGTAGAATATTGCTGTTTTTGAGACACAAACACACTTCTCTATTTGTATATGATATTGAATGATTTAGCAGACGATCAATCAACAAGCCCTAGTCTAATCATGAACTCATGCATTAATAATACTACAAACAGAGCAATGGATAGAATCTCATCAACACACCTCCCAAATGGGTTTCTCATCAAAGCAAGCCTGAGTTAATGTTTGAGCCTGACTTATTAGTGTCTGTTTCGATGTAATACGATTGAATCATCTCTCCTCTTTAGCTGCAAATAAGGCCCACAAATCAATGCCCATGGAAGATAGCCTCCTCCAGCTACAAAGCGGTGAGTGATGTTTATAAGTAATTGGTTAAAGTTATTATGGAAGGTAAATATAGATTTCCATTATGCTGAAAAACATGAAGAAAGAAAGTATGATGAGTGGATGAAATTAATCATTAGCAGTATATTTTTTTTGTATATAGACCCACTTTTAACCAGGCGTAGAAATCTGAATTGACTGTTGTATCTCTTGTGAAGATGGTCCGGTTAATTGGCAAGCTTGTATGATAAACTTTAACATAGACTTGACTTTGACTAATGTACAGGGGTGTTTTTTGTTACCTAGAAGAACTATAGAACAAACTATAGTGAAAGTTACAATAAGTCAGCTAGGCAAAGCTTGAAGCGTGGGGAGCTTGGGACATCCAAACAACTAAATCTTATAAATGAACTGTCATATCTGTGAGCTCCACATACATTTGACTCCAAAAGGCATAAATAACAGTACTCAAATGCTCATTTATTGAACTGCACTGTACAAAAAAAAAACAATTGTACATCGGAAAAACTAGTCCATTAATTGTTTTATTTAGTATAGTTTTTACAGTAACTTACACATTTCTAGTCAACACATCATTTTGGTATTTACGCAGCTCGCTTGGCGCCCTCGCGTGCCTGGTGAAGGGTGTTTATTTCAAAATATATACGGACCCAGTTATATGCATCCATCTTGAAAACATCTGAATTAACTCTTGAGCGGTCAGTATAAGAAACCAAACTTTCTGCCCAATTTATTCTCTCCATATCAAAAGCCAGATCATGGACAAGGTTCAAGGCCAGTTTGGCAGACACGCTTCAAAAGGAAATGTGGTCGGATGAGGCAACGGTGACATCAGAACGAGTGACTTTTTTATTTGGGATCTCGCACTTCATCAGAAACTCTCTCAGGAAGTGATACGAGGTGTGAACAACAGTTTAGAAAGGATGATTGGATTACATTATGTTGGGGGCATGTATATCAATTGATGAAGAAATGCAGGGAGATGACTACATTATATACATTTACACCAAGATTTGTTTTTAAACTGATTGATTAAGACATGACCCGTGCTTTCGATGCATTCAACTTCTTCTGTTTATTACTGTTGAAGGACTGGAGCCTAGCCAGCAACTATGGGCCGTAGGTGGGGTAGGCTAGTTTAAGTTACGTTTTTTTCTTCTTACACATTCAGATCAATACAAATTCCCTTAAATATTTTATGTTACGCTTTCTGGTCACATTTGGCAGTGGAGCTTTTGGTAGAACTTTCCAAAACTTGCACCATTCTTCCGTTCATTTGAAGAGCGTTTCAGAACGGTCTTCCACAAAGAATGAATTCGTTGAAGATATAGCTGCTGCTGCTGCTGCTGTGTGATAACTTTACCAGCAGGTGGCAGCAGCGGGCCGTGTTTCAGTCATCTAGGGCCATGATAAAAAGTAAGCTCTGCAAAAAAGTGTGGCGCAACAAAGAACAGTCGCTAAGGATTATATTTAAGAAAGGCAATAAAGTAAAATGGCTCTTGCAAAAACCAGTTTGAAGCCATTTACCGTAAAGCATTAAAAGTTGCTGCACTTTCTTTCACATATGGAATAAATAGCACATGCCAGTATAACCTAAAGTCTATGGTAGTCCGTCCCTATACTTCCCGGTATCAAGTGACACATCTGAAGAAGGCAAGTGATGTCGTGAACCTCACAGCGGAGTCGTTCTGTCATCAAAACAACGGTGTCAGACCTGCTGCCACCCACCAACACTGACACCGGCACAGAGCCCGCGAGAAGCTGTCACCTGCGCCGGGATGCCATAGCTGCCAGGGTGCTACAATGCATTCACCTGTCGCACCTGCCAATGGCAACTCTTAATCACCTCTCGCGCGCTGGGGTGACTCACTTTGGAGCGCAGCAAAACACAGCAGCCGTGCACTACTGGGCCTACACACACACACACACACACACACACACACACGCACACATACACACACAAACAACAAGCCTAATCAAATGTGCACACGCAAGCACAAACACACAACTTCTGCATAGGTGTGTGTACGCGATTTCACCGCCACACATCAGCCAAATACGACGAAGAGAAGGGTGGAAAAAATAACCACCTAAAAGCCCTCATCACAATCTGGACTGTGACAAGACTTGTGCACAAATTAGGTGAAATTTGAGTGGGAATAACAATATGACAGGCGGCAGTGAGGCACCAAACATAAAGTGTCAAATCTATTTTCAGCCATGACTCAGAGTGGTGTGACAAACAACACTATAGCCTTCTCAATCAGTCAATCCCCATGCATCAGCTGGGGATGTGGTAAAATAGGCCCCGGATGAGTTTTTACCTGGAGGAGAAATACTGAAAGAAATGATACAAGGTTAAGGTCAATGAGAAGGTTAAATTAGGAATTCTCAGAGTACAGTTAATTCAACATAATATCAAGTAAAGTAGTGATGCACAGATATATCGGCTCAACATCGGTATCGGCCGATATTTCCAATTTAACTAATATCGGTATCAGTCTCTACAGATGGATGATGTTAATCTGTTGTTCTTAAAGGATCATTTCTAATGTTTAGGGTCAGAAACAGTCAGAGAACGAAAAGACCATTGGAAATGTCTGATTCTAGGGTGACACAATGTAATAAAAATAATATTTGTGGATTAATAAATACAATTAAAGCTGTTATTTATATGTAGATTTCTTAGTTTTGAGAAACATAGCCTACTGAAACATGTTTACAGAATATCGGAATCGGCCAAGAAATGTCATATCGGTGCATCCCTACATAGAAGTATAATTAATTCACGAAATACTAAATGTAACTGAGAAAATGTAACTAACTAACTATCCACCTCTTGAAAAACGCACTATTGTTTGTTCAGTATTGTATTGTCTGCTTGGTGTTTAACCCATACAGGTCAAAAAAATAAATAATAGGAAATAGGGATGAATGCAGAACACTATAGGATTTTGGTCACGTCCAATTCCCCCAAAACCCCCCCAAAACAAAACCAAGTCTAAGTTAAACACAATCAAGGCTTGAACTCTAAGACACCTGAGTGCCACCAGCAGGTCCTGTACCACAGTTTGAGAACCGCTGGTGTAGGGTACTGATCACATGTTGCTTTTATTAAGGACCACACCCCGACCAGCGCTCCAAAAACTATACCAAGTCCCCATACGTGCGTTACCAAACGGAACACAAACGCAATGAAAAAAAACAAAACTGGTCCGAGCCTTCTCAAAATGCCATAAAATTAATGCGATTTCCAGGGTTTTTATGAATCCTGCCAGATGCCAAATACATAACTTCAAACAAATTGACTTCCCAATTATTGGTTTTGCCGCACACCACTTCCAGATGTGCAACAGATGGGCCCATGGGGCGGGCGAAGGTGTCTCAACCGGGCTATTCTTTGTGTTATTATTGTGCAATAAAAACGGCCCGTGCAGTTGTGTGTGTTTTAAATCAGGACTGGGCTGTGGGCTGGAGGTGAAGGGAAGGACAGGGGATAGTGGGGGGGGGGGGACTGAAAGCACATCATTAGCGCAGACTCCATATGTGTAGAGTTTAATATAGGCCTGGTATTATGTAAAGGCGCATGCTAGGACTGAGAGGTATCAAGAAGAAGGTGGAGGATTCATAAATGTAATGTTAATGCCATCTCAGCTCTATCTACAGTGCTGGGATTAAACAGTAAAAAGGGAACAATTACGGGGCGGGCTTTTTGTGGATAATGTTAATAGCTTACGGTATCCTGGTATGCATTAGAAATGATTAGCAGACATGTAGGTTTATAGGGTTTTTAAACAGACATACTGCACTCTGTTCACATGTCACTAAAAGACTTCAAATAACTTGATCAGTCGCAGGTAAAGCTACATAAAAGTCAAACAAAAAGTATGATCTCACAAGACTTTTTGGTCTCTGCTGACAACAGAATATGCAGTCGTATAGAGGTCAGGCATGGCTCTGACCCGTCTCTAGACACTTTATAGTGGAATGTTTTGATCCAAAAGACTATCCTAGACAGAGCATAAGAACTATGGCAAGTAAAACAGCAAAAATACCACTAAAAAACAATCAATCAACAGTCAACTTTTTATTTATTTGATATGAAAATTTTTGCTGCACACCACATAATGAGTTCTAATGCACAAAACAGCTATTTTTATTTATGTATTTTTATCGATTTTTATGTATTTAATTTATTTTTTCTATTTTTTATTTTTAGAAATGACCTAAACAAAATACAAAGGAGACAGGTGATCAGAAATCCAAATCTATCTGACTGTGGTACACATGCTTCCACTAATGTAAGGCCCTCTCCTCACCACTCACTGTGGTGTTGTTCATACATGCACATAATAGTAGTTTTCACCATATATATTCTCCTTGCATAATCTTTTGAAGTAACAATACTCCTTTTTGACTAAAGTTCTGGCTACCTCACTCTCTTCGGTCCATACAATAACATACAAACAAAGACAGACCAGAATTGTCTGTCTACCACTGTCTTTTACTTCTCGGTCTCTGTGTATGCAAATCCAACTAGCCCCGCCCCCCACCACCACCATCCTTCACCTCTACAGTACTGCCACACTTTCACATTGTGCAATCTCACTGCCCTTGCTCTGAATGGGAGAGAAGTCGCTGATTGATTTCTCATTCAAAGGTGATGACCATTGTGCACCCGATGGCCCACTGCTGTGAGAGCTCCTGTGCCATGAGTGGATTAAATACGGGCAACTAAATAACAGAGCACCGAAAACTTCTTCTTGAATGTTTTTTATTCTTTCTGTGACCTCGGCATTGTTCAAAGATGAATGTCATTGTGTTTTTGATTTGGGAAGGACTTCAATCAAAAAAAGTGTAGGCTTGGTTTGTCACATGGATGAGTTGACTTTTAGGGATACTTCCCTTTACACTCTGTAAAGTGGGCATACTCTAACTAATGTCATCAGGGGTGGACATGATATTAGTTATTTATTTTCTAAGTTCAGTTCTCAGCTGTTTTATTGAGGTCATCAAGCATAATATTAAGCCAAATATACAAAATTATATCATTTTACTAATTATTATTTTGTATTTCGTCAAAGCAGTGCTATACTTGGATGTAAAAAGTACTAAAATGATGTCCTTTCTGGTAATATTTTGAATATTATATAACATTTTGAGTTCAAATGTATTCAGACAGAAAATAAAACAATCCCAGTCACATACTGTACACAAGCTCTCAACTGGTCACTGTGTCATTTTTATTCATTTTCATTTTGACTTATTCTAGTTCAATAACTTTGTCCTAACAAGCGTGTGTAATCCTTTTAATCATGCATTCAGTGACCATATGCATTGGAGAAAGTAAAATAAGCACTCTTAAATATTTGGGTTCACATCAGGAGAGTGTGCTGGTCATTAGCAGACTGTATAATTGGTGTAGTGTGGGGCCTCTTGTGTTTAGGCATCTGTTTGCATTATTCATCCCCTTCCCTCACCCAGCGCTCCTGTTCCCTGTGTCGGCCCGGGCCACGCAGCTAGTGGGCCTTACAGGAGCCGCTCTCATCTATTATAGATGGGTAATTGTTTATTAAATGCAGGCCTGACCCTATTATGCCTATTATACCCATGTACCGCTCACCAATGTGTGTCTGTATTTTTCCATATTCGAAAAGATCTGACGGTCCCCCGTTGAGGACGTGAGGGCCGTTTGGCGTAAGTAGTGAATAAGTGTCAGCATCCACAGTTAAGGGAGAAGAAAAGATGGAGGAAATGCATTGAATTTGTTGAAAAAAGAGCAGATCTCGCAGCGAGGAGGATGATGAAAAATCAAGCCAATGCCCGTGTGGCAGCCACCGGCCAGAGGAGTATCTGTCTGCTGTTCCTCCAAGGCTAAAAGGATGGAGCAAAGACAAAGGGTTGAGCTAAAGACATTGACTCCTAATCTACCTCTGCCCTATCCCGGGCAATCCCTGCTCCAGGCAAATGGAGGCTAAAGCTTCTAACCAGGCAGTTTGTCCAAAGCGGATTCATTACCTTAGATAGTACTGTAGCAATGAGCCCAAAATGTCACAGTTAAAACTCACACTTCAGTCAAAGGCTTTTTATTAAGAGACACTAGAGGTCAGTATTACGACATAGTTTGGATGCTGCTGTTTCTTTGGCACCACGCAGCAGACAACAGAGAGCTTAGACACAGACGTTAAAAAAATAATTCAGGTAATGGGAATGAATTGAAATGAAATGATTACGTTCAGTTAATTACTCGGTAGCTTAGGCAAATTAGCTTAACTTATATCAAAATCATTATTTCAGCCAGAACTGCAGATTCAGGGAGGAGATATTAGCATGTTCTTTAAAAGCAGTGTATATAAAGCCGGTTTGGGTAAAAGGATTATAGCTAATACAGTTCTATCGAGACAAAAATAAATGTGGCACAGTTGAAATGACTGAAAAGCCAATGATAACCCACATTTCTTTATGAATGACTTCATGTTGGGGTAAACAATTTTGAACCCGGGCAATCAAATCTGTCAAAATACTTGGCTGGATGTCTCTCCGATGCCAGCAAATTGGATTGGTTGTATTACTGGTGAATAGTGATGTTGCACGATGGCATGTCATCCGTGATTGGCTGGGTCTAGAGTGATTAACATGGGTTGTTAATTAGGAGGTCGTTAGTGTGAGTGGGTGTGTTGCTAACGACATGGTCACACATAGACGTATACAGTGGCAGTATCAGAGAGCAGTGTAGGCCTGGCTTTATACAATTCAAATGTAACTGTCAGTTAGCAACAAAGACAGTGGTTTTGGTGACATGATTATTATTATTATTTTCATAGAAGAGGAGCCTGGGATTGTAATAACAGGGGAAGAAATGGTATAAAATAAAATTAAATGCAAAAGACCAATGTGAAGAATGATATGAGCAGAAACAATTTTGACAGAATAAAAATGTATAACTTCAATGTGATTCTTCTCTGACATGATGTGTGTAAATAAATGAATTGATTGAAAATTAAGATTTGGAAAATTGGATAAAAATGTGTGTTTTAAAAGGACTTGAAACAGAAAGGTCAATATATATATAAAAAGAATGTATAAATAACACACACACACATATCTCATACAACACAATAATAATAATAATAATAATAATAATAATAATAATAATAATAATACTGAATTGTAATTTCCACATAAAATGTTTAAATAATAATAATATTATGGTCAAAATGCATCTATATTTATAATGTGTAGAAGTGACTAACTGAACAAATAAATAACCACTAACTTTAAATAATAATAAGTAAACACGCAGACATGACTCATACCAATTATAAATTCCATTGCAAGCATCATAATAATATATATATATATATATATTTAAAACAATGTAAAAAGAATTAAACACAAACACACGTTTTCTGCAATCACCACAATAACCAACATTTGCAATATTTACAGTTTGCTTTATTAACCGTGTTTGTACAGGACAAAAATAGTAAAGCTATAGAACATAAATAATAATATTGATAATAATAATAACAATACTATTCCTCTAAGAATAATAACAAATGCCCTTTCACAGACATGCCGTAGAGCAGCAGTGCTCCAGTCTAACGTGCCTCTGAGTGTGATACAGAGTGACTGAGGGAGTGAGTACGAGTGAAAAGAGAGATAGTGAGAAACAGTCGTCGCTCGCCCTCTTTTTCTTCCCAAACCGTATTTATTCTGTGACACCCAGCGCTCTGATGAGACAGCCCCACACACCGCTAATGCATCCCCAAAATAAATGGGACTGTGCTTTTTATTTTGATGAATTGCCTTTATGTGTAGCATTTAAGCAACATTATACAACTGAGTAGAAGTAAAAGTCTTCCAATAAATCACAATATACACAATTTTTCACTGTAAAATATCAAATATTCAAATTGACCATTTCCTCAATTTCTATATTTTTGTTCAACTAATTATCTTCAAGATTTGAAATGGCCTTATCGGTTGTGTGCTGTTTATATAGTAAATAATGCCAATACATCGCAGGGCCTTGAACACCTTGCACCATCTGTGTATAGCTAATACCACACAGAAATCAACTGTTTTCAATTGCCACAAACCAAAAATAAGCTAAATTTCTCTTTTCACATCAGGTACCACCTCAAAATATGTGGCTTTTCTAATTCCATGTTGAAGAACCTAAATAAGGCTAATCCAGGACTAACCCTGGTGAAAACCAATGAAAGTAGGGGGTCAAAGAAGAATTGCAAAACAATTCAGAGACAAAACAAAGTCTAAAACTATAAATGAAACTAAATCAATCTGGTTTACAAACAAATAATATATAAATAACTGGAGAATGAGCTGCATCTATGTACGCCGAACAGGCAAATTCTTCTTTGTTACTTGATGTGCCTTTTAAAACCCAGAGAGAGTAAAATACCTTATTTCCACATTACGGTGTTTGTCATGTTCAGTTGGAGCTGTCATAGGTAGAACAGTGTGCGCTAATGTGTGTAATCTGCTTTGCAACACATCAATTATGATGGATACTGCTCCGGCGCCATGCTTCCAGGGTTTTTTAATACAACACACCTAGAGGGGATCAGTCGTCTCTTGTTAGGCAACCTGTTTAGTAAATAATGATTCACTTTGAGCTCGGAGGATAGTGTATAATGTGATCAGAGGTCCAGTGTTGTCACAGGAACTCAATTCAACAAAAATACTCTTTTTGGTTAAAGGTGTAGGTGTGAATTAAAAAAAAAACTGCTCTATGATGTTAAAGCAGGTAATCTGTCATAATTCATGTTTTTACTTTAGGCCCTCTCCTGGTCTCTACAGCAACATCAGAGTTTGCGGGTTACCACTTTGACCAATAGCGGAGATTCACTTTAGTCCCTCCCCTGTCCTACAAATGATCTACTTTACATCATAGAACAGGGTCAGGAAATCAATTTTTAGTAATTCTTTTCTTTTTTTATGACATTTATTTATACGCCTTTAAGAATCAGGACTATTTATGCTAAAATCATCACTGACAACACTATTCAAACGTTCTAATGCATAAAACAGTAAATCATAAGTACTCCAGACTAACTTTGTTGTGCTATATTGAACAACTTTTGATTATTTATCCTACCATATCTGAACAGTCGTCTGCAATGTGTGTTATATTTTATTCAAAGATAATGCTGAGCTTGTGTGTCTACAGCAGGACACAGTTGGCATCGTTGGCATAGATACGGTTTTACATAGTTTTCTGACTTGTTGAAGTATTGGATAGTTTCTTCATTTATTGACAACGCCACTGCATTCATTCTCGCACACACACACACAAAACTACACAGTCACATACATATATACATGGGTTGCAATAGTGTGTGTGTGTGTGTGTGTGTGTGTGTGTGTGTGTGTCTGTGAGAGATTGTGGTTCTTCAGTGCACAAAAAGGATCAAGCCGACTATATGAAAAAACACTTAAGGTGCAGCCTGGAATTCAATCATGGCCATGCTGCACGTCACAGCGAAACCTTAAACTCAGTGTGCTCAAAGCCCATATGTAAAAACTATAAATATTATCTGAATTAATTACTTCCAGAGCTGTCTAAGCTAACAAAGAGACAGAAGGATAAATGTTTAGATTTTATAGTCATTTTATTACAAATCAGCTTAGAGGCTTTTGTAGTTATGCACAATCCATAGGCTTTCTGGTCAAAGTTACAACTACTGTATAACCTCATCCCAATTGTGCTAGCCTTTCCGAGAAATTGCAGAGAACTTGCAGTAAGTTTATGAACGGTTTGTCTATCACCAAGGACTCTTAAGAACAAGGACGCTTGTGTAAGAATATACACAAAGCAAGCCTCCTATCCAGACTTCAGTTCATTTAGTAGGCATTTTTATGTTTTGGGGCGACAGTGGGGGGGGAAGTGGGTAAGCATTTGGAGGGTTGCCAGTTTGAATCCCACCCCATACTGCCGTTGTGTCCCTGGGAAAAACACTTACCCACGCTGCCCATGTATGAATGCGTTAATGTGATTGATGGTGGTCGGAGCTGGGTATGGAGAGTGAACAAAAAACGCAGGCACAATATAAACCCAACCAATAAGAGGCATATTCTTTATAGAAAAATTGCCCGATGACATAAGCTTGGACTTCTCCACTATACCCACAAAATCATGTCTGGCTCCCCTCAGGTTTGTGTGCTGTGCCTGGGGAGGACTTCAGCTCTGGGCCCTTTGGGAGCTACATTGGATCACATGGAGATCCCCCCCACACTCCACTTCTCTTCAGTCAGTCAGTCAGTCAGTCAGTCAGTGTGTTGTCAGCAGCTAACAGACAGCAGTGACTGAAAGGGGCCCTTGCTTCACTGTGCAATGAACAGGCTCTTAAAGTGTCAGCATAAAACCTTGAGCTGCACGGGGACCACCTCTCTCTCACACACACCGCTCCTGTGCATCTGTTTGTGTGTTTTTTCTTGTTCCCGGTACATTCATGTGGGTTCACACACCTCTGTCAAAGTGAAAAAGCACTGAGATTTTACCGCCTTAATCCTAGATAGGGACAGACATGGCAGGATATTCTATTTACTTTATCAGACCTGTTCCCCCATGTCCCATAAAGGGCCCTCTGAACTAAGCTGGTCTGGGTTAGAGCTCCCCAGCGACAGCAGACGGAGCACCTGCAAGTATCGAGTGTGTCAGCTTGTTTATGTGAACCACTGCCCCCTCCCCATCCCAATGTAATGGCTTTATTTATGAAGTGACAGGCACCACTAACAGGCAAGTGATAAAGGGGGAGATCCTCATGGCTTTGAAAGATTGATACGGTTTGACACTGTGTGCTCATAGTGTGAAAAGCAGACACAACATCAAGAGTATATATAAGGGACTTAATTTACCACGCTAAGGCATCTTATAGGTGGAAATAAATATGTATTAGTTAACATTTACAGTGTTAAACGCATATGTAGATTATTTGGCTCATTTTCACACTTAATGCTTAATGTCTAATTTATTAATTGGTGGAGTTGGACTTTCTTGTTAACATTGTTGTAGGTAGTTTCAGAGCGCACAAGAAGAAAGCCCATTGCTGATTTTACAAAATGCATTAACTATGTAATACAACTAGAAACAAATGATTTGGTAATAAAATGTGAACTGTGCAAAACAATTTAGTCTTTTCCCCTGATTTATTGCGACCAATTCTGTTCCCTCGTTCTCTCATTTCTATATTGTCCTATAAAGAATGCAGCAAAAATAACCAGTCACTAATGAGTTTCCTGCATGACCCTTGTACTTTTTCTATTTAGTGATGACACGTTGACTAGTTTATATAAAGAGTGGACTATTTCATTATGAAGACTGTCGACATCCAAGGCCATACATGTATCAACTTTAATGTAATGTATTCGACGTAACCACAAACCAGTGAGAAAATACACACTATAGTTTTCCAATGAGAGTCAGGGCATTCCCTGAGGCCTGAGACCTCTTCACCGCTGAGATCATCTGGTTTCTTTGAGATGCACAAGCCTGTTGCAGCATCTTGAAGTTTAAGGGTCCTCTGATGAAAGAAAATAACTTACATGTCTATTTATCTCGTTTCCCATGCCCACTTCACCACTAAAGCCAATGCAAACCATAGAACGTAGTAGCTAGAGTGTGTTTTCAGCTAATAAGAAGGTTAACGCCTCAGCTGGATTACTCAAACGTGCGTTAATGAAACTGCTGTCCTGTCGTCCACTTTTCATTTTCCTGTACTTTCCAAAACTCTCTCTCCGTCTCGTGCCCGTTGTAAAAGTTTGTGTGAGCGGATTAACCCCAGAATTTGCTCGAACACACCTGTGCGCTGGGTAAACCCCTCATTAAAATCAACATATGACTTGCTATTAAACCAGCACATTGGCAGTTATATTTTTCTTTCCCGCCATTGTGGCAACTGGGAGCAAACTTGCTGACTGAAGCCCAGCATGTCTCTGGGGTGCCATTGGCTTGTTTACCTTGAATATGATTTACTGTTTCCTTTTAGACGCAGTGACACTGAATTGATGGCGTCTGGCTGTGACCAACGTTGCATGACGGGGCTGAAGTGGCGATAGGTTTGTGGTGAAAGAGCAGGCTTAATGTGAACCAAATGCCTACACAGGTGCTGCATGCTACTGAGACACAATGTACAGAATACATTTGTAATTCAAAGCTGCTGTCATCACAATTGGCTCGTGTGTGTGGGTGTGTGTGTGTGTGTCAGAAAAGACAGACACAATGTAAAAAGACAAGGTGAAAAAGAGCCTCCAAACACAGTCTGGCTTTTGAAGGTTGGATCCACATATTTTAGTCTGACATATATGTGGTATTTCCCCTATCTTTTTCAGTTTTGGCCGCATTGTCTTCCTCCAGAGCTTCATAATACACAGATGGTACTTAATGTCTAAGAGCAAAAATCCCTGCATCTCCTGACCTGACACTTCCAGAGACGTTGGTGCACTCTTGTATCTGCAACAACTCATTTTGCTGTTGTTTTATTGGGTAACAGAGTCGTTCCCCTTTCCACCAATCAAACTGTGCCTTAATACTTCAACAGCAACGATCTTTCAACTGTCATCTCAGTAAACTGCTCGTATGTTCGCGGAGATGTTTTTTAAACTTGAGCTTTCACATCCACGTCTCATCTTGTTTTGCCAGGTGGACTTCTGCCTTTTCTCGTCAACTCAGACTGCAGTGTTTTGATCCAAAGCAGCTGCCGTAGTCTGAGAAATCTGCCTGTACAAACAAACACCTCGGCCGATGCATCTGCCAGCGATTACAAAGCGCAGAGCTGCCTTGTATCAAAATAAGCCAGGGCCCGTTTCCACGACAGCAAATAAACACAACAGGCCTCGTGGGTAATTTTTCACTGTTAAAGGAGATATGTCTGAGGTCGGTTTACTAAAACACACCTGCTGCATTTGTGCATTTGTAACATGAGAAATGGGTCTGATCTGCCAATATTTTTGTATTGTCTAGGCATTATATATCTAGGCTTGATTATGCATGCATTTGGGGACCACTTTTGCACTAAACTGTGTTAGAAGTCACAATTTATATTATTTCTCCTCATTCGTGTTGGTGAGTGTAGCCTCTGGCAGCTCTGGGCCTTTGGTGGGGTACACCATGGACCAAGGCCAGTCAATGAGGTGACACAACTATTCACTCTCACATTCACCCTCAAAGTGTAATTCATTTGCATGAACAAATGTGGAGTCTCTGTGTACAATCCAAACAACCATTTCAAGTTTTGTTTTTATACATAAAAGGTTATATTCACCTTCCCAACCTGACTTGCAATACCATACATTTTAAACGACAACAAGCCAGCACCTGTTAAAATATAATAGACTAAACATAATCAACATTCCCTCATGAAAAGATTACTTATACCTTTCCACACAAGCTTCATGAATTCATTCATTCGTAGTCCATCCATCCATCCATTTCGTCCACTTGTCCGACCACTGCCTTCGACCACTGCCCGATCCACATTGCACCAGCCCTTTATGGTACCTCCTGCAGGTGGTGGGGCCACAGAAGGGGCTTTTTGGTTATATCCTTCACTTTATTCCATCACTTTCTGAAACACAAACCTCATTTCTGAGCTCATGTCTTGTGTATGGCTCACAAGTTTGTGTTTCTTTCTCTTTGCTTGTCCTGGTTGTGAAGTGCACCAACCTGTGCTTTTGTATTTGAGACACATTTGGTAGTTTTCATGTTAGTAACTTGTATGCTGTTTTCTTTGTTCATCTGTTATAGCATCTGTTTCTTACAAGAGCAGCTGTCTGAATAGCACTGTTCCACAAGTTGTTTGGTAAGTTGCTTTCAATCAGTAAGAACCAAGCCATATCATACAGGGTTCACCAGCTGCTCTCTGCTGTGCCGTTGGGTGGGACAGTTTCATGTCAATAATATCTGAAAGTCTCTGTTTGTAAACTCAGTGCCGTTATCTGAGCATATGCACTTCACTTCTCCGTATGGTGAGATGTCGGCTAAAAACTATTCTGTTGAACTTCAGGAATTACGCTAGTATGACAACTGAATTGTCATCTGTGAAAGACTGCATATCTGTAACCATCTATACTCACTGTTATCACTGGGCCGGCCAGGTCAGTATGGACTAGCACCAGGGGTTTCTTTGCTTTAGTGTCTGGTTCCCTACTTCTTGTTTGAGTGAATTTGGCTTGGGTACAGATTTCACACATTTCATCTGGCTTCTATCGCCATACCTTTAACTACATTTTGCATTTAGTTAGTGTCTAAGAATCTCATGCCAGGGTTGCATGTCATAAAAGGGAACACTATTGGATTCATCATCTCAAAATCCTCATGGGCTCAATATTGAATATGATCAAAAATGTTTTTTTGTAAACAAGTATTTATGATGCTAGAAAACGTTTAGGTTTATTATTATGACCCTGTATGTGATAGTGTGTGGAATGCACTGGGCTGGGGCTTTCACTGGGTGGACCCTAAACATTGGTGGGGTCCACCCACTCGTTTGGCAGGAGATATTAGCCACCTTAGCATATCTCCTCTGTATTGTGGTTCAAAAAGAAAAAAGAATGATCTGATGAAGGCTCTGAAATGTCAAATCTATAAACGAGTGTGTGATGTCATTATCAGTGTCAGTAACTTTCTCCATCCTTGAAAGTTATTGTTGCTCGTCCGCTTGTTGCTCTTGCGACTGAAACAATGTCATGTGGGTATGAAGGCATATACAGAGCGTCCAGTAACTGTATTCTCCTCCATCTTTGTCCAGTAGATGTATCTGCGCTGGTCCTCTTCCTTGGGCCATTCCACTGCATCTGGTCCCATCAGCGAGATCTACTGAATGAGTCTCTGGTTGGAATAGATGGTTGTGACTCTCTTTATGACATTTACAATCATCTACCATAATGCCTTTCATTTTCATCATGTTTAGCCTTGAGGAGGTAGTCAGTAGTGTGCACTAGTTCTGGCATTGTCCTGTTTTCCTTTCTTTTTACAAATGGACTCTTGGTGTGTGTTGCTGTTCCAGAAGTTGCACCATACTTTTCAGGTACATTTTCTTGCCTTTTATTCCACACTTGAAGCATGTCACGTTTGTGTCTTCACCTTTTCCAGTGTATCACATTGTCTGTATACTCAAACTCTGACTCTTCATATTATACATAACCTCCTTTTGAAGTCTGAAAATGTTACACTTTCTTCCTTTTGAGTAATATGTACTGTTAAAGGCTTGTACGAGTCTGGTAAACTGCCAAGCATCATGGCTATGATCAAATCATCACTTAGAGTCTTACTGACATCTCGTAGAACTGCTCTGATGATGTAGTCTGTAGTCGATTCATTCTCTGCCTTATGTAGCTTTTGTCCAGGACGTATACAAGATTATAATCCATGGCTTGCTTTTCCCAGAGTAATGTTCCCTCCGGATGTCCAATGCTGCCATTATATGTAGTGTCAGATCTCATGAGCGAAAGGCATTTATCTTCAATTAACCTAATTAACGCTGCATAGTAATATTTTGCTGGATCTGCGGCTATCTACACTTCACGGGTTCTTTCAAAATAGCGTCTTTTAGGTTTAATATGTGTAAATGTCCCAAAGGTCATACTTCTCCTCTGATCCATTGAAGAGTAGCTGTAAGGACGAGTAGCCTTGTGCAGCACATGTCTGTCTGTGCTCCGGTGCCTCGACGTCTGGGTGCCTGTGCCCATAACCTGTCAAGGTGTTTGCAGCAGAAGAGCAACTCTAGATGTGGAAACTAAATGAGGATTCAATAAACATTTCTATAACACACAGTAATAGAGCGATATAATTAATAATGTTTAGCACAAAACCATCTATTTAAGTCAGCACTGGTGATTACCCTCCACTGGTGACTAGTTGTTGCTTCATCAAATTACTTATAAATGTTCTACTGTCCTCTTCGCAAATGCCATAAACTGGAATCATTCCAGGTGGTTCTGTAGAGCACAGCACTTAGCTTTTGCCAGGTTAATTGATGGGAATTATAAAGCAGATGACATATTATCATCTTGATTACAGATTAGGCAATTATGCTCATTTAGAAACAGTTGTTGTTATTGGATAAGTAGAATAATGATTTTTAGTATAAAAAAGTCATTAAATGTAGGTGATCCACATGGTGCAGTGGGGGGAGCTGGTGAATCTGGGGACACTGTGTGTTTTGACAAGTGTCAGAGTCACAGAAGCTCCGTGGACACAAATGACAGAATGAATAAAAGATAAAGAGCTGCAGGCAAACCCCAGGGTT
>JAVQKC010062214.1:0-27553 GCA_036025475.1 Philypnodon macrostomus
TTGGAAGCCACCTGTTCAGCATCTTTCCCCCATGTATAAATGACTGTGTCATCTGCGTACATTTGGATATAAATATCCTCCTGTATCACAGATGGCAAGTCATCCATATAGAGGGAAAAGGTGCAGTGGGCCCATATTGGATCCTTGGGGCAGACCGATGTTGATGGCAGCAAGTGAAGAGGTGGCGTCATTGATACGAACACACTGAGAGCGATCAGATAAGTCTTTAGCCAGGTCAGGATATTGACAGAGAGTTTGTATTTTGTTAGTTTAGAGAGAAGAATAGAGTGACTGACTGTGTCAAAAGCCTTGCGCAAATCTAGGAAGGTTGCCCCTACTACACCTCCATTATCAAGATTGGCTTTGATGTTTTCGAGCAGGAAGCAACAAGCTGTTTCTGTAGAGTGGTTAGTCCTGAACCCAAACTGCATGGGATGTAGTAAGTCCTCATCCTCGAGGGGTTGTATAAGATGATTTGCTACAATCTTTTCAAGTGCCTTTGACATGACCGGAAGAATACTAATAGGTCTATAGTTGGTTATATCTATTATATATTGGTTCTTTCCTGTTTTATGTATCGGGATTACAACAGCTGTTTTCAGGGCCTTGGGAGATGTATTTTCCATTATAGATTGATTAATAAGCCTTGTAATAGGTTTAGTGAAGTTATCTTTATTTTCTTTTAAGAAAAGGGTATCTAGTCCATGAATATCCTGACAACGTGAATTTGACAGTGAGGTTAGGATTAAATGTCTCATTTGTTGTTGCTAGATTGAAATTATTTGGAGTACAGCTGTACTACAGCTTTCAGGTACTCAGTACATTCAAACAGGTATCTATAAGTAAATAAATATGAGTTAATGCTTGTCTGTTAGTAGGTGTCTCTATGTCAGCCCTGCGACAAACTGCTCATTGTCCAAGTTGCCCCACTTAACCTCCATATTTGCCAGGAAAGGTTACACACAACCACAACCCAAATAAGCAGAATGTGATATAAATGATAATCAAATGAATGTAATAAAAATCTTCTCACTCACTGTTTTTATAATCGCTTTGTTCTTAAGGTTAATTGACAAATTCTACAGTGATGTACTTCAGAACTAATGTCTGCAAAATAATCAATGAAATCATCCAGGAAATTGTGTTTAGACAAGCTGTTACTTCTGTGCTCCCTTCGGCTGAGACGTGTGACCGGACTAATAGTTTCGAGATTACCTAAAGTCTCACCCTCCGCTGGGCTCCCACCAGGGCACTAATAAAAGTCACAAGCGGCTCAGGCAAAACAACTGCAATTTGTTCTTTTCAGGCTTTATCTGAGATCTGTTGTGGAAACATGCAGATACAAAATGCAATGTGTATTGTAAGGCCCTACTACACATTGCCACTAATGAAAAGGGGGTAATGTTTTCGCTCGGTTTGTCTGTTAGTAACTTTATGCAAAATCTACTTAACGGATTTGGGTGAAAATTCCAGGGAAGGTCAGGAATGACACAAGGAACCTTTGATTTGATTTTGAGAGTGACCCGGATCACTGTCTGGATGGCACTGTTAGCAACTTTGATCCAAAAATTGTTTAGAGTTGGATTACATTTTCATGGGGAAGGTCAGAAATTACACACAGACCAGTTGATTCGATTTTGGGAGTGAGCCGTGGAAAAGAGCTGCCTTGGCGGAGGTCTGCACGCTAACAGTTAGTTAGTTTAGTTTCTTCCAGTTTCTACGTCTTTTCAACATTAGTTATTCTTTGGAGAATTTGGGACATTTGATCCTTTTGTACTCTTGCTAACTGTTCTAAAAGGAGGAGTGAAGCAAAAATGCAATATGTGCTTTCACCACTAGAGGTAGACAAAAAGCCTGAAATCAAACTTGAAAAAATGCTTTTCTACAATGGCGTTTTTACTGGTGCGAGGACAGCAAAGCGGCACAATACCATGTTGGCAAGCCCAGGCCTCCATGTTTATTCATTGCACATGTTTTTTGTATTTGTTCTTTGACAGTGTTATTTGCTGGCCATAGTGAAACAGCCCAATGTGTAGAGACAGTGCTGTGATATTGCCCTTTTGATGGCACATGTCCAAGAGGGTTACGCAACATTGCTTCAAATGCCAAGTATGACTATTACAAATCTGCAATGTTTTCCAATTCTCCCTCTGTACTTTTGAAGTTCCTGTCCCATTTTTACCGAGGTCACCAGCGAATCCAACTACTGTGACCCCAATCAGACTTAGTGTCTCAGCGCGCTTGATTTCTTGCTATCCTAAAAGCCTGCAGATCCTGTGACCTGGTGCGACCCAGCTGTCTCTGCCCTCCTGTTCAGCGATGCATTCAACAAGACCACTATCCACATTTGTCTCTGGGATAGACAATCCCATCAGTGAATGTTTTCCTTATATGTAGGCCTCACATTACGCTGGGAGACTTTTCTAAAACCAGACGTTCAGCTAACATTTACCCAGCCGTGATGCTCCGGGCCTGCTCGCCAATTTCAAGGCTTCATTTATTAAATTTAGGCAGGACTGGCTGTGAGACCGGGTGCTTGGATGCTGGCAGATTGAGAGAAATCCTCTTGAGTGACACATGGGATGAAGAGAAGGAACGGGAAGAATGTGGGGCATGAAAAACAGGGGAGAGGGAGGGGAGAATCAGAAAGTTTACCATCTGTGCATCAAAGGTGTGGCTGTGTGATTGTTTCTGAACAGCTCGCATGAATATAAATGGTCTCCTGTCTGGGGAGTTTGGGCTTTTTTATATTTTGAAGCTGTAATCTAACAGAACGTGTGTCAGCGAACAAGTCAGCTGCGTTGAACCCTCACTACAACAATCTGCAAAGCCTTGTAATTATTTCCCGAAATCATGTGGGTAGCTTGATGGCATTTAGCGAAATTAAAACTGTTTGCGTCTTTACAATCGCCTCCTGGCACCCATCAAAAGTGCAATAGAAGTAATCTTTTGCCTCTTTGGAGTTCAATCGTCTAGGCCTTGGCGGTTGGTAAAGATTCGCCTGACAATCCGTTTCTTCTTCACGCATCAAAGCTCTAGTTTCTTACGCTGCCGGTCTTGTAAACATCAAGGGCCGAGCACATTAAAAACAGTGATCACTTGTCTCGTCTCCTTTGCTTCTGAGCAGTTGCATCTCGCTGGGGAGACCGAGCGGTACTATCTGACACTGTGTAGGCTATTGCCGCATGTTGCCGCATCTCACCGCATCTCACCGCCTCACGCCCACATTCTTCCAGGTTATAGACTTCAAATCACATCTACTGAAAGCCTTTTGAGACTTCCACGGGGAAAGTCAGTTTTATTGAGAGTGCTTCGATTGGCCCCGGTCTCACTTGGATTGCCCCTAACTTTAAAATAACAGACATAAATTCCAATGTGGCTGTGATCCAGGCAGACACCTCCACATGTCGGCGTATAGCCAGCAGACTGCTATTAGGACACAAAAATCCCTAGTGGCTCGTCTCCCTTCTGTCTCTAACAGATTTTTTTTCTTCATCTTTCCAAAAGCTTCCCTTTGCAGCAGTTTTTCCCTCACTACCCTTGTTGTAAAAACCAGCCCATCAGCGGGGCTCTCTGGTGCATAATTGGTGCCATTAGTGCACAGCATCACACTGTCTAGGTAGGGATAGGAACAACTAAAAAGGTACCATGCGCTCTCACTCTCTGTTTCCCCCTCACTCTTTATCTCAGAAACACATGCTCAGGGCTCACAGCCATCACGTTTGTGTTCGTAATGGGCTGGGTAAATTACAGCAGGGTTAGGAACCGGGGCACATTCCTCACATCTCATCTATGATTGTTTGCTATATACAGTAAATACAATTGTATAGGTAATGCAGTAATGCCCAGAGGGTCGCCGGTTTGATTCCCCGCCCGAGTGCATGCTGTTGTTGTGTCCCTGGGTAAGACACTTAACCCACATTGCCTTTGAATGAATGTGGTTGTGTGATTGGTGTTTGGTGGTGGTTGGATGGGCTGTAGCCTACAGCCTGTAGGCGCTGACTGGCAGCCACACCTCTGTCAGTGTGCCCCGGAGAAGCTGTGGCTATACAAGTAGCTTACCACCACCGGGTGTGACTGAGGAGTGAATGAATAATGTAATTGTAGTGTCTTTGAGTGTTGAGAAAAGCGCTGTATAAAACTGATGATGATGAACAATAAATATTTTAAGGGTAAAAGTTGCAAATATGTAATGTTAAAGAGGAAGTGTTGAAATGATCAAAATTCATGATTTCATTAAAGTGAATAAATTGTGTGTGCCCTGTGTTATTACTGTCCGGGCCTTCATAACTTTGGGGGAGCTCTTAAATGTTGCAATACGAGTGAGAAACGGCAAATGTGTGCTTTGTGCTGAATTAAATTTAGCTGTCTCTGCTGGCATACAAGTGGGTGAAATGAGATTTCTTTTCAGCTGCTTATTGCACTTACGGAAGGACGGCATAAAGAGCTCCCTCAAATCAGATGAAGTGTAGCTTTCCTCCAACGGCGAAATTCCACCTTTAGATAACTTATTTGTGAAGTTGCTTTCTCCATGTGCCAGACTGACTGACAGGTAATCTGACTGATGGATCACGTCTATAAAGAAACGTGGAAGGTGTGGAAGTTACCGATATAGAAAAAGCAGTAGGTAAACTGAGGAGACGAGGTTACCAGAACAGGAGAAACATTCAGTCTGATGAAAGACCGCTGTCATGTTCCAGATCAGATATGCAGCAGATCACAGAGATAGGAGACAGCAAATGGATAAAGCATTGTTAAAGTCTTGGTGGTTATAGAAAAGGGAAAAATATGAAAGAACTGCGAATTGCACGTCTGGATTTGTGCATGTGTGAGAAGCAAATGATTATAGTTAAACATGCTGGTCCGTGGAGAATTGGGGAGGTTATTTTTCTGATTTTCAAACTTTTCTTGTTGCCTGTTTTAGATCTCACCAAGGAGGTGCGGGGGCGTGCGGCAGCTCGGAGGCCTGGAATCGATGCTGTAGGCTGGCAGGGACAGGCCACTCCGGTCTCATCCAGTAGGCGTGCTTTTGGCAGTTTGTCATCCTTTGTGTAGCGCTGAAGTATGAAGAAGACATTTCAGGATTTGGATGTACATCAGAAAAAAGATCTGTATTTTTTGTAGGTATATGCTCGGCTTCTAAGGCTTCTTTTTTCACTTTAGGGCGAGTGGCTGCAGGGCTGAAGTGAAAGGAGTGAGATGTGCAGCAGCCACAGGAGGTGTTAGAATTCAACAGTAGAGCTATTGAAAAAAAACCATTATACCCTAAGGATCAAAGTAGCTGGATTAGGCAACAGCCCCCAATGACCTTCAATGGGAATAAGCTGTAGAGAATGAACAAATGTAGTGTATCTTTTCACACAGTGCCATATAGACCAAAATGAGCCTGAATCATGCCTAAACCAAGATACAAAAACGGGAATAAATCATGCAAAGGAATAAACCAGAACACAGCACAGCACAAATCTGATCTGATAGTCTAAACTATTGCAGTGGAAAGTAAATTGTGCCCAAACCCGCACTAAGCAGTGGTCCTCACATCAAATTCAGCACATGTACTTAGCATGTAAACACCACACATTACCATGAGCCAATCGGAATAGTGGCACTTTTTAAGACATGATATTTTTGCCACCCAAATCAAAGAAGCATTAATATGGCTGGGACTACAGTTCTTGGTAAATCTCTCTTGAAGACTCTATAGCCTCGTGAGACTGCCCACTACAGCCTGGAGATAAATCTGAAAGACTAACTGAATCAACCTCATTCACAGGAGTAATGGAGCTGTCAGTGCTAAATCTGACCCTTTTGTAACCCCCTAGGGTGCTAAGATATGGCACCCCATCCGTCCTAACACTGAGGAGCATGGACCACACGTGTGATGATGGCAGTCTTCCTCAGAGCACAGAAGGAAAATAGAGGTCGTTGTGTGTCAGTGTAATTTGATGGAGGGTTGTGTGTTTGTGCCAATATTGTTGTTGAGTCTCTGTTCGAGGCTCCCTGCTGAGAGAGATGACAGTTACATACACACTGGTGCTGGGCCTGTGATGGCCCTGGTGTGCTGTGAAATGATTGTTAATGCCTGAACGGACACAATGGCCACCAGCCCATGATAAAACATGTCTTCATATTACATTTCTGAAAGCACCTTGCTGTTTGTGTGTCTCTGTACTGTATTGCAATCTGTCAGTGTACGCATTATGTTTGAACGTGTATGTTATATTTACCTCCAACAATCTAGATATCAGAAATAGTGGATTCCTTCCCATTTTAAGGAACGGCATTCACTTTGCGATGCCTTGGGAAATGGGCCAGTGCCTTGGCGGGGGTCTGCTGTCTCACAAAAGAAGAACCAAATTAGCAGCCCATTTTAAATCTAACTCTCAAAAAATATTTAGCCAATAGTCTTTGTGGTGCAAATTCTTAAAAAGCCTAATAATTGCAGTAATGAATGAACTGATTACATTAGTCTGTTAAATTAATGTAAGAAGGTCCCCATTGGCTTGGTATTTCCCTTAGGCTACACGTGTTTATAGTGCCTGCAGAAGACCAAACATATCTTATAGGCTATAGGCTATAACCCGCGTATGGTACGCAGCCAATGCGCGGATCCATCCAATCTGCAGCGTGGCTCCGGGAGTGAGCACTCTCTCGCCTTTCCCTCTCCTCCCTCTCCTTCAGTCCGAGGCGCATCTGCTTTGAATCCACTCCGGCTTCTGTCACCGGCGGCACGCACGGCTCCCTCTCTCTCCTCCGCGCACACAGTAGCCTACTCAAATGCACTTCTCCTAACGCAGACAACCGGAGCGGAGCGATGCACATCTGATGGAGAAGGCTGATGGTAAGGAGGCGGTTATCTTTTGTCCAACCTGCTACTTTTGCTGTTGATGCTGAGTGATGCTTGGATGGATGCGCGAGGATGCTGGCACTGACTAGACGGGGTAAACAATCTCCACATAAGTGTAAGGGCAATTTCAGCAATCAAGCCACAAGACAAGATTATTATTATTATTTACTTGTAAGTGTCCTGCAATCGTGAATTCTGGTAGGATATGCACTCTGCTGAAACTTCAATACTTTTTCAGCTCTTCATCTTTTGATTGATAGACAAAATTTTTCTAGTAGGCTATTGCAATATATTTTCACAATATGGATTCATTAGCCTACATATTACAGGCCTACATCCTGCAAGATCATGGATTAAGCCTATTTCTGCATCATGTAAATGTAATGTAAATGATGATCTTACGGGCACGCTGTGTTTATGTCCAAGGCACGGCTGCAGCTTAATGAATGTGTAGTGTGTTTGCGCTGGAGGGACTCGTGTAAGACATGATTCATGTTATCTCCGTCATATCAGTGGAGTTCCTCTTCAGCCCCGGGTCAGAGCGGCTCCACGGCTCTGTGCACTGTGCTGCTCTCTGCCCGCGGCGTGTGTTTGTGCATCTGCCTGTGTGTTTATGCCCCGCTCATATGCCCCGAGATAATATAGAAGAAAACTAATTTAAATAAGCTTTTTTATACTTGTTTTGTGCTGGTTCCAATATCGACGATTTGACCAATCATCTCACAAGGAGTGGGATTAAGAGAAAGCTCGAGTTACCTTTTCAATTCCGCATGGCCCTAAACCAGGGGTCGTCAAGTATTTTATCATATTTGTTAATTATACAATATTGCCAGTTTAACACGTCGTTACCTGCAGTAACCAGTTAACTAATTGTCTCACTGCGGTCCGATCGAAGGCTGTATGTCTCATTTGTCAAGATATGGTTGCTGGCCCACTTGACACGTTTTTAACCCCCGTGTGGCCTTTGAGGCAAAAAGTTCGCCCACCCCCCCATTTCAGGTACAATCTGTTTTATAATAATACAAATAATAATAATGCATACTTATATAGTGCTTTTTAGGACACTCAATGACATTATTTATTCACTCTATAAACTGTTGGTGGTTATGTAGCCACAGCTGCCCTGGGGCACTCTGCCATTTTGCATCATCGGCCCCTCTGTACACCAATCACACAACCATTCATTGGCGATCTGGGTTAAGTGTCTTGCCCAACAGTATGCGCTCGGGTGTGGACTTGAACCGGCGACCCTCTGGTTGCATCTGGCCAGATTGAGGTTGTGTTTAAGTTCAAGTGAAATCTTTGCTTACTGAATTTGCTTAACCCTTGTGTTGCTTTGTGTGTGTGGCAAGCATTCATTTGAACTAACTTACCTTTTCCCGGTAGGGGGTTGTACACCTTGGACAATGGCCAGTTAGTCGCAGGGCTGACACTGAGACATACACAGACAGAATTTCAATGAACCCGTTTTTCCTAACACATGCATGTGTTTGGGCGGTGGGAGGAAGCCGGAGTGCCCGGAGATAATCCACGGTAACACGGGGAGGACATACACCAGAGAGACTGTAGTCGGCCGCTCTGCTGTTGATGCTGAGTGTTGCCCCATAGGCTCTTAATGTCAGCCTGTTCTAAAATGTTCTGGAAGCTCTTTTCTTTGACACAATGACTCAACTCTAACCATAACAATAATGCAACTGTCTCTCCCATCGTTTTTCTTGGATGGTTATTTTAATCTTAATTAAGCCTAATTATCACCCAGCTGCCTCACTGACACACTTCTAACAATAAACCATCCCAGAGCTAAAACAGCAGCACACTTCTCCTAAGTGATGTGTTGGCCTGAAAAACACAATGCTGTTGATGTGAGAGGTTGAAAATGTAAGCAAGACAAACACCCAATCACCCATCGACAGTGATTGGAGTGCATCAGATAGAGGAGAGTATAAGTACCCCATGGTTATGCCTGTATTGGTTATTGGTTTGATTTATTATCTTGTTAGTCTCTTAGCAAACTAACTTAAGTAACATAAAAAATGCAAAAAGACAGTTATATCTATTTTTGTGCGGATCCGTCTAGACTAGTAAAAAAGTAGTAAAAATAGTAGTAGTAAAATGATCAGTAAAAGAACTAATAATATATTTTAAAGCGTTCTCTGTTATTGTGAGATATAATGGCTTTGTGGGTCGATAGCATTTACTCCTTAACTAGAATGTCCCCAGGTCTAGGACTGCAGGCTCTTCAACAGTTTCGAGTTGTACATAATGAAGATCTAAAGTCTTAGTTCTTTGCATCCCATTAACTTTTGCGAATCAGTCAAGAGTTAACGATGCGTTTGACATTTCAAAACAGCATTTTTTCCGTGATTTTGTTCTTGTTCACAGTAGCCATTGAGGGCCTGGCTACAATGGGATCTATAACCCCATTTATAACCCTTATTTCCAACAGAGGCCATTCCACTTCTTGCACCATGCACTCAGACACATGCCATTATCTTCAACACTGTTATCTCGGCACCAAAAGCCACTTTTACAGCTGCCAAAGGAGCCTCCACCATACAATGTAATCTTTAGTTGATCCCTTCCCTGCGGCCTTTATCCCCAATAAGCACTTGTATTGTTATAAAGGACAGATTGTGTGAAGCCGGGTGCTCGGCTTCCAGCTGTTGACGGCGTATTATTCCTAGTAAGAGTACCAATATGCAGTGAGATTTAAGCCACCCAGAAACTTACAGATCAAATTGGTTTAATCCATGCAAGCATCTGTTTTGATTCTGTAGAGCGAGCGGGTCAGAGGAACATGACTGGAGAAGAAAACCAAACAGAGAGAGGGTATCTTGGTCAGTCAGCTGTGGACTACTTTTATATAAAGAGAAAAAGGCAGCTCTGGTGTCCAAATGTTAAGATACAAAGATGCTTGATCAAATATTCTCATTATATGCACTCGTTCAAGCGTGTATTTTTTTTATTGTTTTACTTCACATTTTGATTTTTAGAGAACTGTTATCAGAATATATTTAAAACAATGCAAATTATTTATGAAAATATATATGTATTTTCTCTGTCTACTGTAAGAATCATGGGTGACCAGAGAATACCCCAGCAACTATGGGCCTTAAGTGGACCCTGGACATCCTGGTTAACATACACATATTCACTATGGGTAGTTTAGATGAATCAATTGATGATTATGATACACTTTATTTGAGCAATACAACATAAAATATTCATGGTTCTTATATAAACAAAACAAGGCTCAAATGGAGTAGGCAGAAGCAGGGAACACATTTTGATATTAAAAGAATACCTGAGTAGCATGCAGAAAGCCCACAGTAACATGAGGAGAACGTGTACATCCACTCAGAGAGACTGCAGTCAGCCAGACTGATCAGTTATCCTACAACCCTCTTACTGAGTGCTACCCACTCTGCCACTGTGCACCCCCACTGTACATTTCATAGCTCCCTTTGACATCACTGACACTCTTTCTAAACCCCCAATGAGTGATGGCATGTTATTAAAACTCATTTTCTAGTGGACCTTTGGGTCCAATAGTAAAATGTATTTTGAAGCCTATACTGAAAGATGTGAGTTGAATAACTGATGTCATGAGTGACTATTCAGTGATTGACAGCTTACTTGCCTGCAGCATGCATCCATTCAACATGTATTCAACACTAGAATGATAATTATTAAAGATTGACTCTCCTGTTGTAGTTGTGGCTTAAGTCTGCCATCTCCATTGCTCCTATTGCCACATTACATTCACTTTCTTACAGTATATATAGAATAGTAATTCTTACTATTGTGTATGGTGTCAGAGAAGTTCGAAGGTCGTGAAATTGATTCCGATGCTACAGTACTCTCTCTTAGCACTCAAGATTCCTCACAACATTTAAAGGTTACTTGGGTCAGTCTCAATGTATATAAGTATTGTACTATGTGCCTCTAAGCGTGAACCCTATGAATAACTGGCATTTGCCCAAAGCAGCTCACATAGCCTCAAACCCATAGCCTGTTGAGAATGCAGTGAATGGTAAAAATAAAGAATGAATTACGCAATGTGCAGCAACCCTAACTGGTAGAGTAGAGACCTTGAAGCATGACTGTTTTCACTGCTAATGTCCAAGATAGGGATGGAATGGAAAGCCAGAGGATGGAAAAGTTGTCAAAATCTTCACTCAAGTAAAAGTACTGTTATTTCAAATAATAATACTCCAGTAACATTATCCAAACAAATTGCAGAGCCCATACCATACTGCTAACACTGCAACTGCTCCCAACTGCTTCAATTATCAGTTGAAAGGACCTCACAATAGTCCAGCAAGTCTAATCTTATTCTGCTATAAGTGCGTGTAAAAACTGTTTTATGCTTGATGTTTCCAGATGCAGGCACCATATTTAATATTAAATTTTAATTTTAATTTTAATTTTAATTTTATAATTTTATTTTTAAAATTTTAATCAGTAATAAAATAACAAAAGTTGATGATGACATTAAACAAATCATGAATGAAAAGGAGCAGACAGAGTTATAAACTTATAAACACAAAGACCTAGCTAGTCCACTCAGAAAACTATTCAAGCTATATTTCTGTTTCATAACACAACAAAAACATCAGCGTCATCATATATCCATCAAACTCCTCCTCACTGTATAATCAATCTATCTACGTACTTCATCCTTTGTTTGTCATCTGTATCAGCCTTGTTGAAAAGAAATCCACTTCTTTCTGACGACTTTATTTCGACTGACGGAATGGCTCATGGTATCACCTTGGTGTCTGTTTCCTCTCACCCACAGAGTGAATGTCTTTAGTTGGTGCTGTTTGTGATTAATGGGACATCAAAAAGCTGATGTGGGCTCAGTGTGATACAGTCCCGAGGATATGGGTCTGCCGAGGATAGGCATAAACATCCTTAATGACGGGGAGGTGGGACCACGGTGACAAAGCTGGCCCGAGAAAAAGACACATCGTATTTATTTTTGACCATTATATGCTGTATAATCGTGCTTTTTGGCACTGATTTCCTTTTCAGCAGCCACCTTGAGTAGAGAGACACAGTAAATCATATATTTTTCCTCCGATTATTCCTGTTAAGGGTGCGGGGTAACTTGAGCCTATGCCAGCAAACCATTTTTCGCAGAGCTGACACAAGGACATACTCTAAAGGGCCAGCTTAGATTCACAAAATGTTTGTAGTAGCTAGAGAGAACCCACTGTAACACAAAAAGGACATGCAGACTCTTGAGACCAGGGATATGAGTGAACAGGTATGAGTGAATAGGTATTTATATATTCTGCAAAATTGACTTTTCTGAGTCAATGTTCTGATGTTGATTCTGCCTCAAACACATATCCAAAGTATGGGCATGTCTGAGTAATTATTTATGTAAATTTAATTACATTTTGTGCAAACACAAAGTGGGCCTGCCTGCTCCTGCACTGTCAACAAACACACCGAGATAACCATTGTTGCCACCAGCATTCAAAAACATATCTGATTGGAGAAGATGTGTATTCCAGAAGAAGTAAAAAGTGGTTGGAGTTTTTTTGGAATCCCCCACGAAAGGTTTCTCACAGGCCATTTCTCATTGAGTCCAAGTGGGAGCGCCACAAAACAGCTTGTATTAGATAAACATTGTGTGTTTGAAACATAAAATGATAACCTGAATGTATCCAAAATAGACTGTGAAATGTGCAAAAAAAAAGCAGAATATAGGACCTTCAGTGAAGTGGAACCTCGTGACACACCATATTTATTTCTGACAGTGTAATGTGCTGTATATTTATGTTTTTCTTTTCTTTTTTTTTCTTTTTTTTCCTTTTCCTTTTTTTTTTTTTTACAGTGATTGCCTTTGAGCAGCCACCTTGAGTGATGGAGAGCCAGTCAGTGCCTGGGGATCTACTTTGATTACCCATCATCACTTTGGCGCATAGGGACAAATGGATGGCAGCACTTTTTTTTCTAAACCCATTTTGAAAATTACATCTACCTTTGCTCTTTCATGCCCAGTGGCAAAGAGGCATAGAAAAAATATTCTTCACTACTTCTCTGTGCACTAAGACGGCTATATTTATCAGACTGTGTAGCTTTCTTTTTGAGCTTCGAGGCTTAATTACCCAAAAAGAGAGAACTCAAAAAAGGGGATTGCAATTATGCAGCTGTATGAGCTGGATACGGGCACGGCAGCCTATTGGGACATTACTACTTTTACCGTTCCTGACCTTTTGAGTGATTTTTTTTCCTTTGAATAAATTTGCTGATCCACTCTAAAACCTTGAAAGTGTTTTTTAAAGCATTTAATCCACTCATACGAGAAGTCCAAAGATGTGCTGTCTTTTTGGCCTCGATGCAGAAAGACCTTTACTGAAAAGCTCATATGTACAATATGAAGGACACAGCTGTTCCGTGGAAAGGCAAATGTAATGGCTCATTTTATGCCTTATATATTATTTACCTAATGTTGGCATGCCCTGAAGCAAGTCTCATAATTTCCCTAGGAACAGCTGTGTGATGTCAAACAGAAAAAGGCCTTCGGCATGAAAAACAACTCGCATGCATGTGGGTAAGTACATTACAACAAATTAAATCTTTCTATATGTGCCCTGTGTTTTCTCCGACAGCGTGAAGGATGTAGAGCCAGAGGACGTGGCAGGATGGAGTGCTCGTGGAAAACCGTGCTGCTGCTGGTGTGTGCCTCTTTGGGGGTCCAATACACCGCCATCCGCACCCTCCGGGACTCCCTGTCTGGGCCCTGTCCCGGGGCATACAGCTGCCAGAGCAGACACCACAGAGGTAACACTGTAAGACTGTCCGGGATGTTCCACATAGGCCGCAACAGGAGAGCACTTTGACTCATACTGCACATTCACTTTTAATCAAGGCACAAAGCTCCAGTATTAAAATTAATTATGGAATATTATGTTCAGAGCCAGACTTATTCTAGGACTTCAGTCAAGAAACGTTGTTTAAGAAGCAGGCAGTGGCACCACACTGAGAAGACAGCAGGCCAAAAGCCCAGCACATCACTATAAAGCAGGGAATTCCCAAGAAAGATGCAATGCAGGATGTAGAAATTAATATCTGTGATCCGTTTTACAATTATCCTCCAATTTATCTCCATTAATTCATCTCCTCGTCGCACAGCTGCAACTGGCTGGCACCGAGCGCATGTGTACAAAAGTAACATTCCCTTTGCAATCAGCTCCTCATCAGCGCTAATTACATGTTAGCTATTTGGGCTATATTTAGAGTTCCGCCGTTTCATAAACCCCTCGGTAATCACCGGCAGACAAGCAACTTACTCATGCATGTTTACCCGCTAAATTATTAAAGCCTTATTGGCTTGCTTTGCTAGTTTACTTTTTCCTAGCCCAATGTTGTGATGATAACTCACTTTTTAGAGTTTGGAAATTACTGTTAAAAATAACTTTATGCAAATTTATTTGTTAAAATATGAACTTACAGGTGGCACACACTCTGGATCTATTTCTGAAGTTTTTCAATGGTTTATCCTTGGATTAACACATGAAATCTGAGTACACTCCTTAGCAGAACTTTCTATGTAAATTTCAGCTTGGCACCTAATAATATCTAGCTATTAATATAATATAGATTCAAACACAGTATTAATTTTTAATAAAAAATAATACCTCAAAATAGCAAAGATTTTCATAATATAGCTCAATCTCTAATAATGTCACAGTCACAGAACCTTTAACAATTGTCAACTGAGACATACTTAAGTAATTGTATATTATTTTTTTTGTGTTCTAAAGGACCCAGCATGTTGATTAGTGTCTCTCCTCCCTGTCTTCCTCCAGACTCCAGGTGGCGCCTCTTGTGTGATGACAGCTGGGCGTCCGGAGAGCTAACTCGTAAACACATCCTGCTGTTTGCCACCACACGCAGCGGTTCCTCCTTCACCGGCCAGCTCCTCAATCAGCACCCAGGAGTTTTCTACGTCTTCGAGCCTCTCTATCACGTCCAGCAGGCCTTCACCAACTCCAGCAGTAGGCTCCGACGCACTTTGGACCGCAGAGCTCTCCTGGGCGCATACCGGGACCTGCTCCTCAATCTCTACACATGTGACCTTCACTTCATGGAGAACTACATCCACCCAGAGCCGCAAGACCACATTACCAGCTCCTTGTTCCGCAGAAGTTCCAGTCACGCTCTGTGCGCACCGCCCGTCTGCCAGGAAAGCTTGGACGCAGGCTCAGATTCACCCGATGAAATGTGGTGTCCCAAAAAGTGTGGTGCACTGAACTTCACTATAGCTTCTGAGTCATGTTTGTCAAAAGGACATGTAGCTATAAAGACAGTGCGGGTGCCAGAAGTGGGTGACCTGAGAACCTTGACCGAAGATCCACGTTTGGACCTGAGGATCATCCACTTAGTCCGGGATCCAAGAGCGATCCTGGCATCACGCATGATGGCCTTTTCCGACCAGTTCCGAGCCTGGAAAATCTGGAACGCCACCGGAAGGCAGCCTCGATATGTGGACTTGACACAGATTACCAGTACTTGTAAAGACATGTCTGCTTCAATAGTGACAGCATTACAGAGACCAGTGTGGCTACGAGGACGCTACCTCCTGGTGCGCTATGAGGACCTGGCACTCAACCCCAAAGAGAAAACCGAAGAGATTTACCATTTTGTAGGACTGGACATGGACGACAGAATTCAAATGTGGATTACCAAAAACACAAACAGTAACACAGGCTCACCATCTGACTGGAACTACAAGTACTCAACTAGCAGAGACTCCAGGGCCACAGCTGAGAGCTGGAGGTCACGCCTAAGCTTCGATATAGTCAGAACAGTTCAGGCCCTGTGTAACACCACCCTGTCCCAGCTGGGGTATAGGCCTGTTCACTCATTGGCACAGCTTCGAAACCTGTCCTATAGTCTAGTAGAGCCAAGGACCTTCCAACCAGCACTATGATAAAATACTTTAATACTGTTTGTTTATTTATTTATTGATTGATTGATTTAAATGTTGATGCAGGTAAAGCTATTGTCTGCCGTTTTTATGTGCATTTTGTGTTTACAAAAACAGGCTGCTTTTTGAAGCTTGACTCCAAAATAGAAGTGTCAAAGATTATTTATGAAGGAAAAACATATAAGAAAATATAATTGGTGTTATATTCTGCACAACTTTATTTATTTCTGTAATGTAAATACAGATGGCTCAGTTGTTCAAAACAATATGCAGATGTCTTGAATGTGGGCATTTTGTCAGTGTAACTATTCCTACTTTTTACATTTTATAAAATAAATTATTCATACATAATGATCACAGCATAATCCTTCACAGAGCTGAACTGTTCCTGCACTTGTCTCTGTGCGATGTGTTGAATCTTTCTTTGAATCCAGAGAGGAAACACGAGCTTGAGTGCTGGTGAGAAACGGTCTAAATTCATTTTACTTTTATCATGTAATCCCATGGTATTTAGCCTGACTCTCACTGTTACAACACACTGACTCACAAGCATAGCCGTAAGTTTCATTTATAATATGCTTTGAAGCCAAAAGAAACATTAATTGATGTTTGTGGCAACGCCTGCCGTTTGTAGCCTATATTTATAGAGATTGGACGCAGCAGGTTCTTGGCCAATTTGGGTAAACATTAAGGGGATCTGTCCTTCTCTGTCACATTTATTTCTAGGTGCAAACAGACCCCTCCCCCGCCAACTGTTTCTGCATCTAGAGAAAAGTAATGCCTGAGTGTGAAAAAAGAGTGATTTGGGTGAAACGGTCATGCTGTTTCTGTGAAGACCGTCAAATGTGAGGTGAAATTGTACTTGAAAAAATATATTTTTAGAACCCCCATACTCCCATGCTTCCGGTATAGCTGTCCCTATCGCTGCTGACACCAGGGATATCAGAGTGCAGCCCAGAGAATTGATCTGCAGATCCAGCAGCGGAGAAACAGGATTTAGGATGCATGGAGAAAAGAGGGTCGTCTTTCTTTGAACTTAATCTGCCAGGCTACACAAACTGGCCATAAAGCAAGCCTTTATGACACCCAGGGAGACGTGCTTCATTGGTTTTTCCATCCCCACTCCGACACACAAAGCTGCCAGTGGCCTGAGTCAGCCGTCAGCTAATTACCCATTTCTTTGCACTCAATACAGCGGCTCTCTCCTCCTGCCTTCTTAACTCCGCTCACAAATTTAGGTGTTATCAATAATGCTAACAGATATGAAATGCGTTCTGGAAATAGGAAGTGCAGAGTGGCGCAGAAGTAATCTAGGATGCCACTGGCCAATATAAGGAGGCACAACACAGTATATTAATATCTATATATCGCAATATACGTATTCAGAGAAACTAAATGTGAAAATGAATACTCAATCACAACACAAATATATGTCTTAGCTGTGACCAGAGTAAAATATTTAAAAATGGCTTGATTGAGCTCTAGTTTAGCCTGGTTTAGTTGTGGTCAAGCCTTAATGGGTTTTGATTTTTTACATTTAAAGTTTTGGCGAGTAGATTGTAGGCCTTTGCACTCCTTTTCACACGAATAAACTATAAAGAAGGATCTTCAAATATTGACAGTTAGATGATTTCAGCAACATTCAACATTGTTATTGCATACCATATGTTTGTTTTTTCTTCAATATAGTGCACTCCTAATGGGACACCAAGAATGAACGCTGCTGACGAGCCGACAGCTGCAGTCCTGTGATGGCTCATGGTCATGTAGATGCAAATGACATCTTACACAAAGACTTCAAAGACTTCTGTTCATGCAGCTTCACCATGGGAGGTTGAAAAGTCAAAACAACTAAACTTTGTGATTTGCATGTATGTGGGCAAACCGGGAATCAAAGAAAAATATCTTACTGTGTTGAAGGCATAATGGCTTAAATATGCAATGTAGAAGATGCATTATCACAAAGTTTATCTGTATGCGAGTATGTCTAATGGGAACTGAAGGGAAATGCAAACAATTATGAGTTAGAGTTCAGCTGAGTGTTTGAGGAGTCATAGAATGCACACGAAAGTAGGTGGAATGCATAATCCAATTCGGGGTTTAGGCTGGCTGTACTCCCAAACATCACCGTCTCCTGACAATAAAGCTATTAAATACAGATACTTATTCAAAAATGCAAGATTTTGTAACTAAATTTCTCCCAAGGTTTATGGAAATTTCCATATCCACTTGAATGGCATTGTATCGAGAGAGCTGCCACAGCAGCAGTTATTGGCACCATACTCCTCTCCAAGATTTCACCTCACTCAAACTTTGTCTGCTGTTATCATTCAACAAAAATATTCAGTAAACTCTAGAACTTTACTGCTGGGAGTGCAGTTTTCAGCCCCCTTCACGTCTCCATCAGCCAGTTTTTGACCTTGTGAACGCTGCCGTTTGTGCTGGTGTCAGTGGAATCGCTTCATCACGTTAATCCATGACTTTGCCTAATGCTGGGTTTAATCACAGACCTTAACCACTCCCTGTTCGTAATGAGAGCGGAGGCAGGTGTGCCATAACTCTATTCTACATGCTTTTTATCTACACCCGGCTGCGTGAAATTAGCCGAGATATGCTGACATGCACACTCCGCTGGCCACATTATTAGGTATACCTGTTCAGAGGCATGTAAATATTCCATTTATAAATCCCATAGCAGCAGCTGAATACATTTATGCATGCATGCTGACATGCTGAAGTTCTAATCAACGAGGGTAAAGAAGAGAAGACGTCTGCTTGTCTGATTGCGTACTGCATATGACCATGTTCTCTACAGTTTATAGAAAATGGTCCAAAAAACATAAAGGTGAATGGGTGACTGGTTGACTGGGTGAAAATGACATTGATGCCAGAGGTCAGAGGAGAATGCCCAGACCGAGAGACAAAGGTAACTCAAACTAGAAGCACTTTGAGAGCACCGAACCTCTGTCAAGGCAACAGCGTGTAGAGTGCAGCTAATGGGGAGCCTAAGAATAAACAATAATAGACCACAAACAACAGAAAAACATTGCAATGATCTGGACTTCAACTGGGTATTTTCAACAAAACAACACCAGTCATGTTTCTGGTTATAAGTAAGTAATTGCCCAAGGTCTGTGGAACACTGTAGAAAATGTTACACACCAAGCATCACTCCCATCAGCTAAAGAAAATGGGCTCATCACAATTTGAAATAGGAAGTAGGAAATTGGAAAAGCATTACCTGGTCTGAATTATGGATTTGGCTGTAGCATTCAGATGGTAGGAACAGGATGTGACAAAAGCAAAATAAAAGCATGGACCTTCTATCAACCAGCAAGGCGTCTAATCTAATATTGTGGCCAGCAAGTGTACCGCATACACAAACACCACCATCAACCATTTTGTGTACATGCATTCATTCATTTACCTATTCAACCTATGGACATACACCATAATGAGTATTTGAGACATTGACAATGATGGCACTTCATGGCAGGAACCATTTCTGTCCGTTTGTAGGAACCACAAATTGCCCCACTTATAGAAAAGCATTGATTTAAAAGGAAAAGGTCAGAGCAGGTGCGGGGCTAGAGCGCATCGTATTGACAAGCCAGTTAAAATAGCTTCTGACAAGCACTTGTCGACTGGGAAAATGTCACTAAGGCGTCCTATTCCGGGTCCCCCATAGCACATGAATGCCGTTTTTGACAAACCCACCACCTAAGTGCTACTGGAGGCTGTTCACTGTATTAGCCATTGTATATAGTCTTTCCAAAATGAAGAAAAAGTCATTTGACATGTGCAAGCTTCTATCCCAACTCCCAGCAGCAATGGCACAGCTAACATTATTCACTTTCTTTACTGGGAGGCTAAGGATGTCATTTACTTTGCATGATTAAGAAGAATTTAAGCCAGAATGTCTTTACTGGAATTCCCGCAGCGGCCCAGAGCAGACATCAGCCTGTGTCATAGCATCATTCAAATGTTATTTCCCCAAGCACCATGCAGCCATCGTCAGTCATCTATACCTCGGAAATCTTTGGGTCGTCCTGTTGTCTTTTTTATGATACTGGTCTTCGAGCACTACCGTATCTTCCACGTCGGGTTATTTATTGTGCCTTCGACTGATCCTAATAAGGGGCTTTCATGGCAGACATCAAAAGGCCAGCTGGCAGGAGAAAGCATTCTGTGCGGACCTCCTCAAGGTATAAGTGCGAGCAGGCCGCAACGTCAGCAGAATTACAGCCTTTAAAAAGATACCCACACAAATCACCACGGCAAGATTGGATTTGATATGAAGGTATATATACACACTCACTGGCCACTTCATTAGTTAGACATTATTACTTGATTGTAATTTAAAAATGCACATTATCTGTCTCAACACAAAGCAAAGATCAGAATAAAGAACGTGAGGTTACTTTGAACATGGCATGGTTGGAGTCTATTATAGAAGTATTTCATATATTGATCAACTGGGAGCTTCACATACAACCATATCTAGGATGATATAGTAAAAATATAATATCACGACTTAAGCTAAGATCACAATTTTGATTTTATCACGGTTTTAGTAGACTTCATATTTTTGGTCATATACAGAAGACTCCTACGATCAGCGTCTTCATCAAACCTTTATAACAACAAATCTATCTTTTTTTCATAGATAGAGGCTCTCTCACATGAGAGGCCCGGCAGAGCCAAGAGACGGTGCTATTCTTCCAAATCCTACATCTAGCCCGTGAAGCAGATCAGTCCCAAAATCTAATCACATTTTCCTTGTGCCATTCCTCAGCTTCACTGAAATTGTCTTATCCAAAACCATTCAGAATAGTTTTTTTTATGTAAAATTACTAACAGACACACACACAAACACAAACACACAAATGTATGTACGCACACCAACGCTACCAAAAACAAAGTAAAAAGGGCAGAGCATAAATAAATGCTTTGCAGCACAATGATCTTCCTAGAGATCGTTATGACGTCATATCACAATACAATCTTTTATTGCCATATCGCCCACCCCTAATCTAAAATGAAAAAGATACAAGAGCCAGAGTACAGCAGTTCTGTCCGTGATGTGATGAGGTCATGAGAGCTGATTTGAGATAACAGGAAGTGAGCTCAGATACCCACTCTTTACATCTAGATCTGCAGACCATTACAGAATGCACAAGGCATGAAGCAGATGGTCTATAGCAGCAGAAGACCACACCAGGTGCCTCATGATTCGGTCTAAGGTCTACCTAATGACGTGGCCAGTGAGTGTATGTGTATGTATCTATGTATATGTAGCAATATTCAGTGCCTTTTAGACATGAGTTCACGTTACGGGTGCCAGAGATGTCTCTTAACTTTCAGTGGGATCAATTAATTTAGTATTTTATTGCTATATTGGGTGAGAATATAATAAAGTAATAAGAGCAAAGGGTAAACATATTATTATTCCGAATGAATACTACTGTTACGGTTCTTATGAAATGTAGAAATAGTGCAGGCTTGTTGATGAGTTCATATTGAGAAAATAAGGAACAGAAATCAAAACAACAGTATGTATTCATAACTCACCAAGTCATATGAATTTAATATAGACTGTTTCTCCATATTTTGATGCACAGTCACAGTCAAAGGGGGGAGAAATACTCAATATGTACTCAAGTGGGCAATTACTTTTTTATAATTACATAGCCTTAATATTGTTACTATACTTTCAAACTAATGCAAAAGGATGCCCTGTATATATAGTCACATCTGTAATGGTTCTTAATGTCACTTTCACTATATTTTGTTGGTCAGACTCATTAACATTATGTAGCTTTATGTGAAACAGCTAAATGTGCCACTATCATTTTTGCTGAGCTCCATCTTAAGTCACAAATCTTCTGGCACTTTAAACACAACAAAGGCTCCAAAGTCGAAGCAAATGAGATTTCAAAGCTGTTTTCTTAAAGCCCTGGTCACACTGCAGTTTTTTGACATACTTGCAAATGATTCGCAAATGTACACATTGTAGCTTAGTGAGACGGGATCAAAGATTTCATTGATCAAAGGCCTGTGAAATTAACGGCAGTACAATAAACAGAGGCTATAGAGAAATTTGCAATGACCAAATAAACAACCATCGTAGGCCTGCAGTATTCTTTCACAGGGGTTAGCTCAGGGGTTGGCAAACTGCTAAGCATTAACTCATATTTTTTAAATGATGAAATACTGCCAATTTCTCACTCACGTTGTTATAACCTGCAGTAACCAGTGAACTCCACGTCGACATATTTTTTCACTGAGGTCCGATCGAAGGCTGTATGTCTCATTTCTCACAAAGAATACAATATCAGCCGGCCCACTTGGCACATTTTTAAACCCCATGTGGCCTTTGAGTCAAAAGGTTTGAGTCAAAAGGTTTGAGTCAAAAGGTTTGCCCACCCCTGCGTTAGCTTCATGGCTACGTAAACAAATGTATGCTTACACTATGACCGTTCAAGTCTTGATTTGGCCTCATTTAGACCTGCACTTGAAACTGACGCAAGACTTGCTCCTATCATTATTAATGTATGCAGTATTTTTGAAATAACTGTGTATAGGTTAGAGGTTAGTTTAAAATCTGACCCTGCTCCGTACTGTAGCACAAATTAGCATATGATAATATGGCCTTCAGTTGTCTATACCTCCATTTGTGCATTAGCTTCTGTATTTAGTTATCTGAATGGTGTTTTAAATATTTAATGTTAATGTCTCTTGTGAAACTAAAATGAGATGTTAAAATAAGACAAAGAGTGTTTTAATATTAACTCGCAGAGGCCCTGAGAATTGCAGGCAGCTCTCACTAGGCTAGAATTGAGCCCAGGTAAGCCCCTCTGACAGACAGACCCCCAGAATATATTGTCCTTGCTAAGGTTTTAGCTAGACCTAAGTCTTTTTTGGATAATGTTCTGATTTTAGCTTTGTCTCTCCGTCGCATCACAGGCACTAGCTGTTCATAAAACAGTAGGTTTGAAATGTCTGCGGGATTGATTTTTATTCCGTCATATTCTTCTCCAATGAAAGCCTTTAGCGCTAGGGGGACAACAGTGTGGTGTGTAGGCTGCAGTATCACAGAGGCAGTAGGAGTTAGGTGTGATCACAACGCTGCGGGCTAACATTGAGAACATGTCATGCTGTTCAGTCCTGGTTTGAGCTTTCACTTTACCCTTAGTTTCTCTGCCCACACACCCCAGCTTGGAATGGAATGTTTAAGGGCAAAGATCTATTAATATGTCTGCTCATGTTGAAGGTCATTTTACTTACTATAAGTATATTTTGGAAGAATCAATTTTTCCCCCCAGCAACTATGGGATTTAAGGGGTGAACAATGGCCAGGGCTGTCATACGTAGAGATGTAACAAATAACCATTCTCTCTGACTTTGATTCACAGGGGCAATTTAGAGTCATCACTTCTTCAAACACGTGAATGGGAGGAGAAGGCGGGAGCACCCAGTAATTTGTATTTCTTTTAATTCAGGTAGCCTTTATTATCCCCATCGCAATTTACTGTTCAATCAAAATGAGCTATCTTTCCGCTGCCACAGGGCCAGATTGCAGTGGGCTACTGCTGATCAATGTGATAAGTAGTAGGATCAGTGACCAGTGACCATTATTTACTAGCGACCACTGACTATTGACCATTGATCAGTGACTATTTTGTGTTTTCATGCAAATGTTTTTTATTATATGTTTATTATATTGTTAGTTATTTATTTTTTGCAAACACTTTTCACCATGTACTATTACTGCATGCTACTAGTACTTCATGAGTATCTTAGTGAGTCTAACGGTTCTTCCGATCCAAAGCATTTCATTGCATCGTTAACCTTGTGTTGAACGTGCTTATAATAATACATAGTTTTTTTTATAGCGCTTTATCAGGACACTCAAAGACGCTATACATATTTTTGTATTATTCATTCACTCCACAGTCACACCTGATGGTGGTAAGCTACTATGTAGCCACAGCTGCCCTGGGGCCCACTGACGGAAGCGTGGCTGCCAGTTTGCGCCTACGGCCCCTCCGACCACCACCGAACACCAATCACACAACATTCATTCATAGGCAATGTGGGTTAAGTGTCTTGCCCAGGGACAGTGTGCGCTCGGACAGGGACTCGAACCACCGACCCTCTGGTTGAAGGACGAGCACCTACCCACTGCGCCACAGCCCCCCCAACAAATAAAAGTAGAAAGTTGAAGTTGAAGTTAAATTGCTGTTGAGCTAGGATCCTGTTCAAGACTTATTAGGATTATACCATATTTTGCCTGTTTTAAAGTTGATGGGGGAGAACTTACCAAATCTAGAAAGGCACATGGGAAGGGAATGTAGACTTAACTATTAGAGAACCTACTTGACTGGTCCACTCAATTCCTTATTATTTTGAAGGAACATACTTTTATATCTTTTTATACCTCTGTTTGTCAGCCTCGGGCCTGATATAATTTCCACTGGGCTACTGTCTTGCTTCTTTTATCTCTAAACCCTCTTCACAGACCAACCCCCAAAGTGCTCACATTCCAGATAAAGGTATACCCCCACTGTCAGCAGTTCTCCAGTGAATTCCCAACTAGCTTTAATTTTCAAACTCATCCATAATTCACCAACAGAGGGCACCGATTGGAGAGGCACAGAGCTGGATTAAAGGCCTGGGTACAGTATCTGTTTCCTTTCGCCTCAATCTGAATAGATTTCATATTCACTGGAATAGCATATGAGAGATTCAATTTCAATATGTTATAAACGAGGAAGAGACTGTGAATGTTGGCTGTCATAGATAGTTCTGGGTTGTTTTGGGGTGACGCAGACTGCTAATATAGGCCGTAATGTGTTTCACAATTAACATCATTAAAATACATAGGATCTAGGGTTAGTCTTATGCTAATTCACTAAAGCCACCTTTCCACTAATTGTGCATCATAAATTAGCTTTGTGTTTGGAAATCCCAAGCCAGGACTGCATACAAGTTCCACACATCATTTCTATAGAGTGGACTGAAGCAGATTAATGAATATATATCCTAGTAGTGAGATAGACCACTTGGAGGTATATGTAAAATAACATGTAAGGTTATTCCCAGCTTTGTGCACAGTTTAGTTTAGGTCCTAATCCTGGTTATGTTGTAATGCAATGCAACTGTAGATGCAACATTTATAATTGGGAAAGCAAGAGCCGTAAAACAACAGTCTGTCTAAAACAGCTGTTGGTAAACTACCTTTTATGAAAATTTATGACATCTGATTTTTTGTAATATTTTTCTTTTCAACCAGAACTCACTTTTTCCCAATCGTAAAGCATCCAATCTTCTTTGCCATTTGGAATATGTGAGGATCAATTACTTGGCATTATCCATGGCCATTAAGACTCAAACGGGGCAAAGCTTATGAATGTATTTTGAAATAAAAGACAGTAATTTAGATTATGGTGGCACTTGAGATAAACAAATCTACATAATTAACATGTAGTAAATTGAGCAGTGACTCGTAATCATCAAATGTAAGTCATTAAGGCTGATTCATTTGGCCTAATTGGATTGTGCCAGAGTTTCAATGCTACTAATTGAGTGAAGGACTTACGCTGGTGTTTGGTGCGGGCTGTGTGTACTACTGCGTCAGGCCGATGAGATTGTGCCATTGTAGAGCTTCCTCTTGTTAATCCTGGTCACTGCACTCTCTCTCTCCTTCATTTCTTTTCTTTCTCTTCTACCTTTTGTTTCTAGACGCACAGCACGGGCCTCACTACCTCAGGGTTGACATGTCCGCTGATGCTAACAAATGACAAGCGTCCCCAATGACAGCGAGTCCATCTGTCTGTGTCAGGGTAATTGAATTTCATAAATATAATCAGAAGGGGTCTGTTATGAAGAGACCTGTAGTCTACTCCTATGCATCATGGCTGTGTGTATCACTCCACACACAACACTGAGTCTGTCACCAAATTAACAATGGGATCAGTGCCATGATTAGAGCCAAGCAAAGATACACAGTCACTCGCCAACAAGTAATGAACAAAGGTATGATTGCACAACACCATTTGTCTTCCAATCTAATAGTGGAGGGGAAATAGCCCGCGGCATGTCAGCTTGATAGATCAGGTGGTAGACGGTCAATTTATGCCTCACTCCAACGCCACTATAATTTGTTCTCGTTTCCAAAAAGAAAATGTTTATAAACTCAGCTAGACGATCTGAAATAACTCTAGTGAATGGGCATCCTGCAGGCAATTTGCTTCTATCGATCAAAGGGAAAAATAAAAGAGAAAGTTATTAAAGGTGAATGGACTTGAAGCTCAATCCCATTCATTATATGCCCAAGCATTTCCCACTGACAAGCATGTGCAATATCAGCGATAACAATGTTCTGCTGAAACAGATGCTTCTCAAGAACCATATGCTCAAAAGAAAGCATCTAATTAGCTGTTAAATGAGGCGAGCTTTGACCTGAGAAGCTCCCTCGGAGGAGTAGTTAATCCCTGTTGATGCAGTTTGAGGATTTATTGATCCGACGACCCATCAAGCTTTGCTACAATCGACCACAGCACCCATACAGTCCCTCCCATCACTCCCTGCCCATCAGTGAGTTCTTTCTTTTTATCCCCCAACCCACTATCTCCCCATCTGTATGACTGATATGGCCTTGTAAAATCCCCAAAGATGGAGACTAATAAGTAGACATACCTTTGAAGATTCCTTTGACAACAGTGATCCCAGAAGAGCAGATTATTACTTGATCAATCCTCAAGAGGGCACAGTTGAGAGATTTGGATTCTGAATGCAACCATGTTACCAGATGTGTATAAAGCAATACATTTTAAATAAATAATTGAACCACTGAACCCACCTCTGTACATGTTGTGAAGTAAGTATATATTATTATTATTATATATATATTTCTTGAAGTACAAATACTCCTAGGCTACTGTAACCCTTGGTCTGATTTAGTGTTCAGCTCAACAGACGTGAGCGATGATTGTCTGTCATAACCGTTTTGCTGTTCCACTCACTCTCTCATGTTCAATGTCATACTCCGAACATCTGATAGTTTGTCACATCTGTCTAATTGTAGCAAATGCCTTGGAAGTGAAGATAGAGTCAACATATGGCAGATCTAATTAATGCAAACCACCCCATCCTTATCCCAGAAGACAGTTTAGGGACACACAAACTTCCCGTTACATGGATTTATGGGCACTTATTGCTGCTAGGTTCACCATATTGATTGAAAGAGTTAGCTCCCCCGTCCACCTGCTCATTCTTCAAGTGCTGCATGGTAAAAGTTACAGAGGAAATTAAAACGTCTCAAAATTGCAGTGACTCATAGACGGGCCCACACTGAATTTGATTTGTCTTTCTCGAGATGCAGTAGCTCGTACCACTCACGTCAATGAATGGCTGTTGTTAGTGGACGTTTCCCTCTGCTCTGCTGAGGAGAGTAGTCCTTTAATGAGTCTGGAACTGATGAAGGAACATCTATTGGCTTATCGGGACAAATCAGGGTTTTGAGCAGGCTATTAGAAGGGCAGCCTCTGTCGGTAATAGGATAAACAAAACAGTTAGGGCTTAAATGGAGGGGTGTGTGAATCCTTTTTTCCTTGCCAATAAAGAAGATATGAGAGAGAGAGAGAGAGAGCGAGAGAGAGAGAGAGAGAGAGAGAGAGAGAGAGAGAGAGAGAGAGAGAGAGAGAGACAGTACTAGAGAGTGAAACACACAATCGGGGCTCCGGCTGCGAAAAGAG
>JAVQKC010062224.1:0-17356 GCA_036025475.1 Philypnodon macrostomus
TGGCTACATAAGTAGCTTACCATCATCAGGTGTGACTGGAGTGAATGAATAATTCAAAATATGTAAAGCGTCTTTGAGTAGTTGTGAAAAGCGCTATATAAAATTGATGAATTATTAAAATTGATGAATTGTTAACTGCCTTTACTGTATGCAACTATTGCAGAACACTAATGAAGCATGAGTCAAACTAATACAAATATATATTTTTTAACATGGTCTAATTTGGATGATTGTAATTGCCAAAGGAATGAAGGAGTCTACCATTTTAATTGATTATCTACACACTTATCCCAATCAAATAAACACACGTTTGAACATTAGCTAATTTTAAAAAGTTACAGCGTGTCACCTACCAGCTGTGTTTGCTATCGTGCAGTCGTTCATTTGGGGGCGCACATCTAAAAAAGTCAAATGCAGTATGCCCTGAACGCTAAACTGAGGTACCATTTGATGAAAAGGTGTAAAGGACATAGTTGAGTTGTCCTGACAGACTCACTGTGTGTGTCCGGTCCGTGCAGCTGCAGGTACTGCATGTCTTTGCTGTGCAATTGAATGTTGAGTTTTTGAAAAGAGTTGTCTCTTTGTCTCAGTGCAGACTCCAGATTCAGGATACGTTCCACGTGTTTCTCCACCAGGCTCGTCTGAAATCACATATCATATGAAGGCATCAAACCTCATGTTTTTTAAATAAGTTTTTCTTTCCTGAGAAAATCCCACTGACTGTGGGGCTTATTTCATTCATATAAAATTGTGACCCACATTTTTTAAATAATGGCACATACACCTAGCTTTCACGTTAGATGAACATTGCAAACTTTACTCAACCTCTCCAAGTAATTCTAACTGGGTCCTAAACACACCATTTGAAATTCACAGTGGTAACGCATTTACCATTTTGAAGCACAAAGACAGTTATGTCTCATTAGCAGGCTAATGATAAACAGACAAATGACCAAAATAATAAAATAAAAAATAACTCTTGAATGAGCCTTAATTCAGAACCAGGTACATATTGAAAGGAGATAAGTCAATACAGCTTGGGCAGAATATGGACACTGTTAATGAAACCACAAACTTGAGGTGACATTGATACTGTGGCACTTGTGGTCAGTCCACACCTCATCCATTGATACTGTGGCACTTGTGGTCGGTCCAAACCTCATCCATTGACACTGTGGCACTTGTGGTCAGTCCAAACTTCATTCATTGACACTGTGGCACTTGTGGTCAGTCCAAACCTCATCCATTGACACTGTGGCACTTGTGGTTAGTCCAAACCTCATCCATTGACACTGTGGCACTTGTGGCATTTGTGGCACTTGTGGTCAGTCCAAACCTCATCCATTGACACTGTGGCACTTGTGGTCAGTCCAAACCTCATCCATTGACACTGTGGCACTTGTGGCACTTGTGGTCAGTCCAAACCTCGTCCATTTAATCCCATCACAAATCAGTCCCATCACAAACATAATGCTGACTCTGCAACAGGATACTCACGGGACTCGACTCATACGAGACAATCACAAACTGGATCTGTGAAAAAGCAGCCAGGCAATCTTTAGCACAAATAAAGGTCCATAGATTTACTAGGCTAAAGGCTAAATCAGGATTAAACCGAGACCAAAACAGGTATAAATCAGGTGTAACCTAGGAAACTAAAAATGTAAATAGTAACGTGAACTAATGTACTATGTCTAATGTTTCCTGCCAACCACACAGACCAAAAATCTGACTGTGAGTTTGAAACGGTTACATTATCTTCAAAATTTTATTAATATTGTTGTTATGTTGTAAGCAGAAGCATGAAATATGATAAGGATGTGAGGATTATTTTTATTATAAAATTGTATAGTAAATGTATTTATTCTGTAGTTATTATCATTATTGTAGTTTTATCAGTAAAATAAAAAGTCTAATGCATATGCTACATAAATGAGAAATGTGCTTAATGACACTATAACCTGTATGTAAACAAAAACTATTTAAACATCAAATTCTAAAGTAAATTGAGGAACCAGTGAACATGTTGAAAAATAACAGAACAGAACAGTCAGAGGCAGGAGGAGATTCTTGGAGTCTGACACTGACCATAAACATTTAAAGACACGTGCCAAAAAAGGGCTTGGCTACAACTTCAGAGTCATCATTTCTACTCCCTTTTAAACACATAAAATCCCTATAACTTTTTATTGACGGTAGAAATAGACTCACAAAAACAAACAAACGTATAAGCCATACAAATGTAATGTATAATGTGCGTCTCACCATTTTGTCCAGGTCTCTTTGGAGGTTGCTCTTCTCCAGGTGAATCTTCTCATAGGCCAGGATGACGTCCTCCAACTGCTCCTCATGGTCCTTTCTTTTCTGGAGCTAAAAACAAAAAATGTATTTGATGTTTACTTTTTGCTTTTCCTTGGTCAAACTTCTGGACAAAGAGTGATGGTGAAAAAAGCACGCGTTAACAACTTTCTATCCTGGAAGTCACGGATGCATCTCTTACTGTAAGAAGTAACACTGCTGATGTAACAGCATTTCCAAATCAGCAAAGAGCTGCACAAGTAGGTTGAATGTTGCAATAACAATGATGACATTTGACATGACATGGGCAACTGTCATTAAATGATATTCAAGTTCAAGTATCTTGGGGTCTTGTTCACGAGTGAGGGAAGGATGGAGCGTGAGATTGACAGGAGGATCGGTGCAGCCTCTGCAGTGATGCGGTCGTTGTACCGGTCTGTCATGGTGAAGAAAGAGCTGAGCCGAAAGGCGAAGCTCTTGATTTACCAGTCAATCTACGTTCCGACTCTCATATATGGTCATAAGCTTTGGGTCATGACCGAAAGGACGAGATCTCGGATGCAAGCGGCCGAAATGAGCTTTCTCCGACGGTTGGCTGGGCGCTTCCTTAGAGATAGGGTGAGGAGCTCAGTCACTCGGGAGGAGCTCGGAGCAGAGCCGCTGCTCCTCCACATCAAGAGGAATCAGCTGAGGTGGCTCGGGCATCTGTTTCGGATGCCCCCTGGACGCCTCCTCCTGGAGGTGTTTCAGGCAGGTCCCACCGGAAGGAGGCCCCGGGGAAGACCCAGGACACGCTGGAGGGATTATGTCTCTCGTCTGGCCTGGGAACGCCTCAGGATTCCTCCGGAAGAGCAGTAGGAAGTGTCTGGGGAAAGTGAAGTCTGGGCATCCCTGCTTAGACTGCTGCCTCCATGACCCGGCCCCGGATAAGCGGAAGAAGATGGATGGATAAAGCTCAGGACTAAACCAGGTATAAATTGGGACTGAACCAAGACTACACCGGGACTAACTTAGGGCTAAACCAGAGTGAAAGAATGGCAAAACCAAGTACAAACAAAGACAAAACCTGGACTAAGACTAAGGCTATACCAGGACTAAACAAGAACTAAACATAAATCAAGGCAAAACCATGAACAGTTTCCTCTATATTTCTGTCAGAAAATTCTGGCCAAACATAACTGAATGTACCTTTACTTTCTTGAGATTCAGATGTTGCATTTATTTATATAGACCCTTTAAAATGTTTGTCATATGGAATGTTCAAAGTTCCAGAATGGAGGTGACTGGAGCAAAACTGAGTTAACTTAATAAAAAAAGGAGGATTTCTGGTGAGAATAATGAAATGATAGAATAATTATGAGCATACAATGAAAACAATATTATGGTCATTAACATTTCTGTAAAGACTTGTCTGGTAAAACCTAAAAAAATCAGCAATTTTGCGTCCAGACAAATGTTACCTGTTACTTATGTGTACATAATAAATATACAATGTGAGGTATATTCACTAATGTAAGTTCTGACATTACCTACATGTAGCAGAGTGGTTGTCATTTGTCAAAACCATCTTAATTTGCAATATGTTGTGGCTGATGATAATTTCTCCATTAAACATGTATTACGGTCTTGCCTCCAGTTGATTCCATTCCGGAATTTAGAACTTTCTGTTTAAAACTTTTAAAGGGTCTATTGTGATATCAATATAATGTACATTCTTGGACAAAAATACACCAATGAAAAAAACCCTTGCTCTCCCACTTGTCTATCCTTCAGTGTAATGATGGGGTGAGATGCTTTGACCACATGCTGTTTGACAGATCTGGGGCTAGAGGCAAACAGGAAGTCGAACTAAGGATAGATAAATACGGAATGTGGCCATAAAGGGATTAGGAGTGGGAGCAGGGATGAGATAAACAATAAATGCTCAAAGACAAAATCATATGAAGCGTATAAGGAGGACTATTCAAATGCTACACAATATAATATGCTGTTAAAACGTGCCAAGGTGAGGCGCCATTGTCAACATTGTGACTGAAAAAATCCAGATATATTGACACATTTTAATGGTAAAAATATTTTGAATAATATTGAAAATCAAAGACACTAAAACACACGGAGTCAGCTTCACCTCATGTTGAAAGGCTTTATCTCTGTTTCAGTTCCAGTTCATCCCAAAGGTGCTCAATTGTAGGCTTGGATCTTTTATCATTCAATTTGCTGAATGTACTGTACAGAACGCAGAATGTAAAAGCGGTAATTAATTATTGCATGCACACTGAAAATTCCTCTAGGTCTTTGTGGAGAACTTTTGCTGCCAACATTTCACCACATTACTGCTTAGTTTACACATTTCTATATATGGGTAGTGCAGCCCGTTTCTAATCAATGAAAGAGAAAATGCATTCAAATATGTGAGTGTAGAGTCTCTTAGCTGTTGTTCAATAGCATCTTGGTTTTTCCTCCAACTCTTTAGACAAACTTGCATCTGACAAATCATTTCAGCACTCTCTTCAGTCCCGGTATGTACAGTCCGGTTCAAATTCATTTTCAGCTAATTGTCTTTCAGTGCACAAAACCAACCCTCTTATATCCAGAGTTTTATCTGTGAGCCTTTCTATTTGAAAAGTGATATCTTAACTCACTACTGGGCTGGAACAACTAATCAGATTAATAGTGCTTAGTCATTTATTCAAAAAATCGTCAACTAATTTAATAATCAAATCATCGTTAACTGCAGTATACAGACATGCCTTCTGCAGAGAGAAAAATGTTATACAACCCATGCAGAGCAGTAATTAATCCGAAACTACAAAACTATACAATACACTTTTATTAGGTTCAAATAGAAAACAAACCAATTACTGATTTGAAAATCTGATTCATTCTGTAATGACGAGACCATACATACTCAGCCCCAAGGTAGGTTTGGGAACATATTAGCAGTTTGCATATTTTGATATATGATGCTAAACCTGGTTCGATTATGATTGTGATTATGATTGCGTCCTATGATGACGCCATAATACCCTGTTTTTTTTAACAAATGCTTAATGGTAACTCACAGAATCGTTCTGGCAATGGTAATGGCTCAGTGGTGTTTCTATGTTCGCCCTGTCTTTGTGGGTTGCACAATGGATAATCCTTCCTGTTTTTGGATTATTATCTGGAGAATGTTCTCTGGGGGCTGCTCATCTATCATCAACTGCTCCTTACAGGTTGTCTTAATGACATTGACAGGATGAGTCAAATGCAGAGTACAGAATATCTACACCGGGACAATAGAGTCGACCTAATAATTTATTAGTCTGGACTTGGCTGGACAGGCTAATAATTAACAGCAGGGATTCAGACATAAAATATGGTATGTGACTTCAGTACAGCAAAACACATGCCCGCCCAGTCATCTATCTGGTAAACTTGGAAGAAGAAAGAACATAATATCACACATGAACTAATTCTTTATTTGGAGATTCAAACCAGTTACTACAAAACTACAAATGTTGAATTTTTTGTCACCCCCTCTATTGCTTTGTATTGCATGTGGTATTGAGGGGGAATAGGGGTGATAACCCACTCAACGACTTACACTTGAGCCACTGCTAAAGCCACTCTGACCTTGTGTTTTCAGCACTAATCGTTTTCAGCTGATCCCATAAACCATTTCCTTCATTTTTTTTTTCCTTTTATCACCAGCTTCCCGTGTTCCTATTTAAAGATGCTCTTCAGTCACAGAAGCCCAGCCAAGACATACTGGTGGGAGTCACTTTGTACAGTGCAGAGAGGCGAACTGAATCCAATTGGGTTTATTATAGATGTATTTATCCTAATAGCGGAGAGTCCAAGATGTGTAGGAGGCCTTACACTTACTGGCCACTTTGTTAGACAGAGCTATTTCCCCGCTTTTGGCTCAGGTATTTATATTATCATATCACATCAAACCAATTACGATACTTGAATATGGCATTGTTGTTTGTATCTCTGTGATGCCAGATAATCATTCAATACATCTGGGTCTGAGGAACACCAGGTTGGCTACAGCTGCAAAAGCCAATACCAGATAAAACTTTCATCAGAAGTTCTAGCCAATAAAGTGGCCATTGGGGATATTTATATCACATGTGGTGTTTCGACTCAGCAAATTCATAGATAGGTTTAGCACCAATTACAAGCGTGAAAGTCCCATGTCACAGCACTCCTCCGTTCTCCTTAAAAAAAAACAATCAGTGATCTTTTGCTTCACCAGCAGCTTTTAATTAGTTCTGGACATCTTCTGCTGTGTTGAGTGTGTCCACCAAGGCTGACCTAATTCAATTATTCTCCAGTTCTCAGCATAAACCTTTGAGTGTGATAAAAGTGTCTTATTAAACTAATGTATCCCATGTTGTTCATTGTAGCCCATTTCTTTTAAATGTTGTATGTCATTTCCTTGTGTTTTAAAGGGGACCCGTTATGCTTTCTACCATGTTATTGCTTTCTTATCCAAAACACACCGCCTGTTTGTTGGCATAATCATGTATGCTGAGGAGCTTAGCGTCTCAGGAGCTAAAAACACTGCTTTCCATTGTTTGCCTTGGTTTTAGGGACTTTTAGGGACATGCACATAATCTGAGCATTTTCAACAGCAAACAGTTTCTCAAATGAATATGCATTTAAATGATAAAATGTGAAATGCTAGTGTCCAAGATGAATCCATAAAGCCCCAAAAAGACATAAGACTCTCCCTTTAAAATCCAGTTCAGTGTTGAATAACAGTCCTCTTACCTCATGTGATAGGACATTGACTCTCTCCAGCAGATTGCCATTTTCTGACTGCAGCAGAGCCGTCTCTTTGCTCTCGAAGGAACAGTAAGAGTTTGTGTCTTCTCCAAACTCATTGATCATTGGAAACTGAAAAATAAAAAAGACCATAAAAATCAGGTTAGTTACCATAAAACATAAAGGGCTTGCATATATTTTTATTTATTTATAATAAACTGTCTTGTTTGCTTTTTCTGCTGCAACTTTTGATGAGTTCACACTGTGATCATTAAAGATTCATGTCACATCAACTGTAACTGCTGTTTGGCCCAGATATTATAGAGAACTATTAGCGCCAAGCAAGTTTTCATCAATGTGTAAGTAGATACCATTGCATCAGTAATATTATTATTGCATTCGTCTTGGTAAACTAACATTTAAAAGCTTGATTGAGTGTTTTTTTATTTTTTTTATTAAACAAAAAAGACAGTAGACCATGACATTGGCCTTAAAACATAAAAAGAACACAACACACAATCAGACCCATACACAAAAAACATAACGAATACCAATACACTACACACAGAACCACCACAATGGCACAGCCTCCACTACCCACCAACAATCCAAACAATAATTTTGACTTCCCCAATAAATTCTGCAAACCTGGCTCAATCATGTATCCTTCAACCATATAATAATGTTTCAAAACATTTTAAAATAAAACTCACTGAGCGAATCACAATTTTTGGCAATAAAAAAAATATTTTCCCCAACAGAAGGATCAAATTTACTAAGGCATTACAATCACAAACCCCAAAACCACTGACAGAAAACTGAATTTATAATTCAAGTTCCAAAGCTTGATTTAGTTAGTTAGAATCTTTCTTAGAGCAGAAACACATGGGACAAGCCTATGTTGTTCATCTTGCATGAAGAGTTGGGTTTGTACATAAACAACTGCTTCTTTAATGTTAATGTAAGTAGAACTCAGATGTGCGAGGGGTTGGATGCCATGGTTAATGTTAACATTACTAGATCTTTGCATTTATTGGCTTTTATTTTGAAATATTACTGGTTGAGGTAGACATGAAATAATAAAAAAAATATATCATAAAAGCCCCACCTCACATTTGTTCTACACAGTCACAGTCACAATCAGCCTATTGTACTATTATATATGCTGTATAAAGTGCAGGCTAACGCAATGCTTGGACTTTGAAACTGAAATATTCATTGAGTCTTTGTCCTATAGTTTGAGAGCGGTGAGTTCATCTGAAGGTGAAATAGTTGCACAGTTACATAAGAACAAATACGATCGATGCGTCCAGAACAAAGCACCGCTGTGAAGGACTCTGAGGAGAGTCGAGGTCTGTAATCATCAGGTGGCGATGGCAACACCCGGTTACATGCAAACATCTCTGGATTATGTAAGTGGTAATTGCACTGTATATGGTCGGCGAGGGCTACTCGGCTATGACAGCCATAATGCATGTAGTGCAATATTTAGCATGTTTTAGTGAAGTAAGCAATTTTCTAGTTAGCTAAAAACTGCTGCTTGTAAACACAGGCACAGTTTACTTATTCAACTAGATATATATTCAGAGGTTTGTGTGGAGCTAAACCAGGTCAAGATAGGTATGAACCAAGATTGTATGTTACTGCAAAATTCCTTCGATCCACGACAAACAATTTAAAATAATGAAATGTGGCTTTTCTAAAAGGAAATTGAAGTAAGCAATTTTGGTTAGCCCAGAATTAAAGGGTATAGGTGCTAAATTACTGTTTGTTAGCAGAGACAGTGACAAAGAGACAAAAGTTCAGTTATATAACCAGATACAGGTTCAACTTAAATGAACACACATTTACATTTAGAGTGCCTGGCAATAAGCACAGACAGCAGGCCGTCCATTTTTCAGTGGAAGCGAAGCAATTTCTGTCTGAGCACCAAACAACCATTTTCCATTTAGCAGAACACCTCTCTTCACTCAGTTTAGCAGCAAACGTTAGCAACACAGGCATATACACTGGGGACTTTCTCACAGCAAGCATCGGGAAGTCTGAACATGAGAAAAGAACCAGTTTCAACAGTGTTCAAAGCAGAGCACCAAACATCAAGAATCTTCAATAGATTGTGTTAAAAAATGCAGGTGGCGTGTAGGGTCCAGTATATTAATATAGGTTTGACACTATATTGTTAAAAGAAATATCGGATCATTTTGAATTGGGAGGATGGCATCATTGTATAAATGCTATCCTATGGCCCGAATTCGCGTGGCTCTACTGACAGTAACATTATTTCACTCAGGGACAGTTAATTCCTACTGAGAGCGAGGACTTTATGACGACTTTTGCCCAGTAATTACAATGTTAATAATCATTAGACACACAAAATAATCTTCATTTTGATACTTTATGAGAAGATTCTACCACAATCTGCCTTCAGCTTATTGAAAAACTATATTTGCAATTACTGGGTCTATCAACATGAAACAAAAACTGGCATAAGGTTCAATGTTTATTCAACTGTTTTTGTCTAGGCCAGTAGAATGGTTAAATCTGACCTATACTTTTACTGACATTTATGACATTATGACATCAAATCAAATTACTTAACACAAACACCTATACAAAACACAAAATGCTATTCTCACACCTGATGTTTTTAGTCCATGCAATCATTTCAGTAGTAAACAACGCAGCTCTCATATTGTTGCCATTAATTACGTTTTGAAAAAGAATGATCTGAGAAAGCACAGGTGCGATCACAAACCAAACATCTGCAGCAGCTCACACCTGTCTCTGAACGGGACTGTGTGGGATGTTTGGGACTGTGCCCTGAACAAACTGCCGCCTGTGAGTAAGTCAACACCAATGTGGCAGCCTTCACCAGCAGCTGTTACCACCGAAAAAGATCCAGCATTTCTGCAACATACTGACGCATACAGAGTGTCCGCAGTCAAAAGGCAATCTGGACTTACAAAGAGAGTGCTATAAGGTTTATTGTATGGTTCTAGGTTAAGTTAAACTGGACATTTATCAAAATCAAAAGTGGAGATCTTACATGAAACCACAATTGTCCATAACAAAAGTAACACATTGTTCCTTAATGACCCCCTTGCGGTCGTTAGTGTGTTTGTTTTTTGGTGTGGATCAGTAACATGAAAAGAAAGTGATGTGAGAGATGCGAGCAGCCAACAATATGATGTGATGTACTATATGTTTACAATGTATACAAATGTATATATGGACTTTTTAGGGCAATGTGTGGTCAAAAAAACAAAACAAAAGATGAAATCTTACCTAACAGCATGTCTTCAAACCTGACTAGCATTTGTGCATTGCTGTAGATTAGACATTTCCAAACATAATACTAAACGATACAACACAAGCATGAGTTTTTCAGTACCGGTAGTTAAATTGTGATATCTAAATCAAAGTACAACCTCTCTTCAGGCTCTTACATAACAACGCTTCTTTCTGAATTCCTTGTAGACCATAATGCTGCAACAGCTTGCATCTCCTTGGTTCACGTTTGGTAGTTTTATTCCAGAACAACAGAGTGTTTGACAGGTTTTTGTCATTTTGAAACATTGTGTTCTCTCCACAAGAAAAACAAAAGGTAGTGCTTTTTACTTTAGAATATACAGCTCGTGGTTGGAAGAAAGTATTGTCCATGAAAAGTGACAGCTGAAGGGTATTGTTGAATGAATTCAAGCCAAAAATAATTCCCTAATCCATAATTTCTCCTCTTGCTGACACACTGTGGCTATGTATGTTTGGCCATGGATTCAGATGATGTTATAGTGTGTAGGGAATAAACTAGTATCTCTGGTAAATGACAGTTGAAGGGTAATGCTTAATTGAATTTAAACCAATGGAAACAGTACAAAATAAGCCACTAATCTTCCTCATGTCCAAAATTTCTCCTTCACCACACTCTCCCACCGTTTCTATTATCTAATCTCATACACCCCGGGAGGCTGTGTGCTGCTTGTGTGCGTATTGGCTCAGTCCTGAGATCATGTTGTATCCTGCTGTTGCCTGGTGCTTTTCTGCCTCACCAACTCCAGTAATCCATCCAAAAATGGTTTGATTACCACCAATCTGAGCTTCTGCTGCCATGCATAAATGTTTCTGGTGATACTGACATGGGGGCAAGCTTGCATCTGACTTTTGCTTATGGTCAGATGCAGAGTTTAACTGGCTTTTAATATAACCTACTAATTATCACATAAATATACTTGCTGGCCACTTTTTTAGGTAGGCCGATTTACCTGTGTGTATGCTCAAATAGCTCATCAGCATCGATAAAGTGGGTCATGCATTTGCGCTCAACCTGTATCAGTAAACAAACAAGCCAATAAACATAATACTACATTAAAAAATGTAGTGTTTCACTGACAAGCTTTCTCCTGTAGCAGATTTTTGTTGTAAAGTAAAAGCATGGATCACATCAGCGAAATAGGTGAACCGTGAAAGATGAAAGTATCTCAAAATATCCTGAAACCTGCTAAATTGCCCGGCTCCACCTGCCAGGCGAGCTGATTGTGTCCTTGTACGATAAATCACATGAAACTCACTACTTTTTTCACTTTTACTCGAGTAGAGTATTGTATGTTTGTCATTTTCCTTTTTTCAACCTCCCAGTGCAGTGGTCAGATTTTGCCTACTACTCTCCACAGCCCTGTTTATGATGTGGTGATTACTTTTATTTATATGCAGATCAGTTTTTTACATTTGAATAATGTCCCCAGGATCAAAGCAGACCAAAGCTTCCTCTATGTTTTTTATCTGCGTACGGTCTCATTGCTTAAGAAGAGAAAACACTCAGAATAGACACCACTATAACCGTATTAGACTTTGTAATGAAAGGCCCACCTTGATCTCATAAATCTTTACATCTAAATTGTTTTCTTGACCCCTTGAGTGTCTTTGGGCCTATCTTGCAATGGTACATAAATCTTAACCCAGATACAAATGAGGGACCATGCTATGCTTTATGTTGAGCATCCCACCATGTTATAATGTTGATTCCTCATCAAATCCAGTTTTATTTACATGTTTGGGTGATCCTTTATTCTGAGGCAAGGGCCTTGTTACATGTAGAGGATGGGTGAAAAAAACACCACGTGTGACTGGTTTATATCATCATCATCATCATCAAACTAAAACTAAAAATGTTGTATTGGCTGTAATAATGAAGTGGGTGTCATCAGCAGGGGGAAAGAGGGCCTTAAAGGTACATAAGTTGTTCAGAACAAACAAAATGACATTGCAAAACATGCTAAAATGTGAAATGTAAATAAAACAATCCAAAAAGCTTGAAAAAGGCATAAAATGACCCTTTTAACTCTTTATCAAAGCAAAAAAATACTATAGTATAATTTTTTTTTTAGTAATCTTGAAAAGACCCCCACCTTGATCTCATAAATCTTCAGCTTCCTCTTGATGCTGCTATTCTCTCGCTCCAGGCAGCCTAGTCTCGTCTTGATGTCCTGATAGGCCGAGATCAGGGCGAAGTGCGAGGCGGAGTAGACTCCATCGTTGGTCAGGGCGGAGGAGCGCCACGCCACGCTGCCACAGTCGTCCTTCAGACCGCCACCCGCGTCGCCGCCACCTCCGCCCCCCAAGAGCTCCAACTCACCCCCTCCAAACAGAGACTGCATGGCTCAGAGCATCAACCTGGGGGACACGCACACAGACAGACAATCATCAATTATTCAAGCTCTCCACTGTACAATGAGAGAATGGGACGAGACGGCAAACTTTGTTATTTTCAGGATTTTTGCATGAAGTCAAAAGGCCAGAGTGTACTGCAGGGGGAGCAGTCAGTGTTAATAATTTAAAATGAAAGTGAACGAGAGACAAAGACGGTAAGGGACTCAATGTACTAAGTCTGTCACTAACAATTTAACTATAATAAAATCTAAAGGTGTGTATTTATTTACTATATATAACATTAGATTGACACTTTATTAACCCCTTTATATGTTTTTGTGCCAATGCCAAGCCCATATAATTGTAATAGAAAAGAATGCCCTGCCAAATCTTATACTGAAATCCAGGAGGATGAAAATGCGTTGTGTGGAAACCATGAAAATCTGTTTTGCATCAATAGGCATGAGTGTATTCTGTACATTTTCACTGGCATGACATGGTTTGATCAAATTGAAGTGGAAGATCTTCACTGGTCTGCACAGAGTTCTGACTTCAAACCGCCTCAACCCCAATGAGTCCCACAAAAAAACACTTCATCTTGTAGAAAGCTCTTACTCCTGCCTTACCTCAGCTGGCCCTCAAACGTCTATGTCAGTCTTTTGTGCTGCATTTTTCACTCACACATTCATAAGTAACCAGCACACACAGTCCAAATGGAGATCAGCCTTGTACGTGCTTCTGTTGGGTTTCATTGAGCTTAATAAAACATGAGCTATGACAGCCTACGTTCTTTGAGGTCTGTGATGAATGAGGCGAGTGGTTAACTGACCGTTCGAAACCGGCTGGCCTTGGCCCTATCTCCCACCCGCCTCAGGACGCTCGAGGTGGGACTGTCACTATGATAAATGCCACCTATTGATGCCACCAACGTCTTTTCATCCGGCCGCACCGTAAGGGTATGTGAGCCGGACAGAGGTGGGTAGAATAGCCAAAATTTGAACTCAAGAGTGTCACAAAATGATCAAATCTTCTCACTTTTCGACAACATAAAGTCATTGAAACCAAGAGCTACAAACAGGGGTAAGTAAAGCCGCCTATAATTACATTAAAATACTACTCAAGTAAAAAGTATAGTGCAATAAAACAATACAATTTTGTCAAACAGTTACTGGAGTATAGGATATAACCCCACCAAAAGACATTCTTGAGGTGTCTACAGTTCTGATTGGGAGTTACACAACAGTTGATTTTATGTACACTAGACTGGATGGCTTTCTGACTTCTAGCAATGCCTTATGAGTCAGCTATTGCCTACCGAGCTATTTTCATCTGCTCCCTTCCTCCACGCTGCTATTTTCCTTGTGTTTCTAGAGAGAGAGGAGGAGAGGGGATGAAGCCTCTCTATACCAATCTACAGCTGCACTCCTACACAAGCACACAACAAGCAACAAAGACGTGTCCAAAAATGAAGAGACAAGTGCGGACGAAGAGCGGATCTACAACACTTGAACACTGTGTCACCTGCCAGCTGCCTAAGAACTCTGTTTACGCTGGGCTGTAATAAGGACTAGTGATGTGTGCCAAGCGGACATCATCTGGTGACGTTATTGCTGGTGTAAACAGTGCCACTTTGATCACATCATATGGTATCTACAGTTACTCTACGCATTAATAACAATGATAGAAGCCCATTCCTATACATAGCATTTTCTTCTTGGGTTCCCCATGGGATAGACACCTGTCCTTGGTCTTGCAGGCTTCCTTTGCTGCACTATGTTGGTATATATTGTACATGCATTTTTAATGTGCTATATTTCAATGTTTCATGCTCTTTAATGATACAATCTTGTTGCATGGGTTTTATGGTTATGTTTAGGCAGGAGAAACTGTTATTATAAAAAATATATTACCGGTAAATATACAGAAGCTGATGTTGCTAAAGTGAGACATTATCATCGCCTTTTTCCTGGTTTTAACTTTATTCTATATCACTAGAATCAGTACGGTTTGTTTTCTATACATTTTTGTATGAACTTGATGTAAAGAGAGTACAAAGAGTGATAAAGCATGGTGAACCTGTGCTATAGGCAGTTTGAACCATTGCAGTAACCTCAAAAGTACATTTTGTAATTTACTAACAAAAATATATGATAAAAAGCTGTGGTGTTTACAGTCTCAAAGCGATTCATCTACAGCAGAATGGAGGGTCTAACCAGTACATTTAAGACAACATAAATATATATAGTATGTTGATAGCATGAACACTGGATACAAGTACTTCCAGAGGACCAGGTATTGAACCATATTTTTCACCTTAGCATGAGGTAAGGAGCTCTTGTTTAGCATTGGCCATAGCTGTTCAGTCGCACATCCAGTAATCTAGATCATATCTCTATCTGCACAATTTCACCCACAGATATACGTATATACCATCTTATATAATACAAATAGACTCTACATGTCAATATTTCTGTTAGAACAGCTTCATACTCATTCTGTGTCAAGTCACTGTAGTATCCCATTGATGAGACCATCTTTCAAGAGAAACACGTATTAGCATAGGAATGAATACACTAATGCTAGCAGTATATTATAATGTATGTACAAACAAATGAGTCACAGTGAAGTGCTCATCAAATGTCAATAGAAAAGCACTGACAATATCTCTGTAAACTAAATACATTTGTGCTGTCTAAGTACTCATGACACCAGCCTAAAGTTGTTTTTATGGCTTTCTTGACGGGATAGTATTGTGACAGTAAACCAGGGAGTAACATTCGGCAAACTGTCAGAAGCCGGATTTGAACTCACAACCCCAGATAAACATTTGAAGCTCTGAATATGGGCCACACGCACTACCAACTGAGCTAAACCATGGCCCAAGATTTGACATTTTTGGCGTTGTTTGTTGATACATCAGATTGATTTCTTTTCATGGGTAGATGAGCCGAGGGCCGGTCCACCTTGACTGATGTGCCTGCTCCAGCCCCCAGGTCACCAGTTGAATAGCCCTGGTTAACATTAGGGCTGCACAATATATCGCAAATGTATACATTTCGCAATATATGTAATGCAAAGAAGCAATAATGTTATGGTCATCTGACAGAAATATACATTCAAAGCAGATGTCCAGTGAGTCTAGTCAAAAATAGGCTCTGTTTTTTGTTTTCTTCTGTACTTTTATCCAGGTTTAATCCCATTTTGGTCCTGGTTTAGGCCCGGTTTTGTAGCCTACTGGTTTGAGCCTGGTGTAGTATCACAGGTTTTGCTAATATTGTGCAGCCCTAGCCTATGTCAAGATACTATCAATATACTATATACTCATCAAGATACTAATGTTTATTCCTATCCTGTACAGTACATTTCATATGCTTTGCTTTCCTGCGTCCTTCAATTGCATGAATAATTTTTCACCTATGTTGTACATAGTGACCACATCTCCATGAATATTCCATGGAAACAGCATACTCCATCTGCCTACATACTGTCTCATTATGCACCAAGCGAAACTCAAGCAAAGTAAAATGCCAAGCGAATACTATCATTGAGTAGACATTACTGCTGCTGTCTTTATAATGACCAGCGCTCACTTGAATGGGCTGCAGTTCATATAAAACCCAATATACTTTCACAACCATGTACTTTTTCCGAGGTGCCTTCTATGGTTAAGGAGTGGTCAGACTTGTCAACACTGATACTGGGATGCTGTGTTTTTTACGTCCACCGGACCAGCATCAGTCACCATCTCTTCTTCAGCTATTAATGGACTTATTATGCACTGTGATTTTTGATGTGTAATTTAATAAATTTGTTGTAAATAGTAGGTAGTACAGTATGAAATGTGAAATGGACTGATGCAGAGTGAAATGCAGTGAATGACACAGTGGCTTTATAATGTTGACATATTTGCAATGTACACTGTAAATCATGTTGATGCTGTCTGATTGTGATGAACTGTGAATGTATAAGTGGGAATGAATGTTTGAGAAGTTTAGAGAATTGATTTTTAATAGAGTCATTATAATGGAATGTACACTGTTAATTTATTCCATGTAACCAGGGACTACAGATGGAAACTAGCTATCTAGCTATAATCTGGTGCAGTGTATCTCTGTATCTATGAGCTTAATGTCTCTGTACATTGTCCCTTAAATAAAGATTAAAGTAAGTATGTTTCAATCCTGCAAAACCAAGCATTTATAACCTACATGCATCAATATTCAGCCAAAAAGCATCCTTACAATGGTCCAGTGCACAAGGTAATTTCTTTAATAACCCTCTGTCTTTCATCCTCGTTTTTTGCCCTGTCTTGCAGTTGTGTGCAGAATGCTTACCTTGCTCAGATCGCAATTAGCACCAATACATGGAAAAAACATCACAAAAATAGTTAAAAAATAGGTAATCTTTTTTTTATTTTTTACTATTGTAACTCAGGAACAAATATTGTTATATATTGATACTTTTTTTTGTGATATTAAATATAATATAATCACCATATTGTGAAATTATCCGTATCGTGAGCCATGATTCATGTATCGTATCGAATCGTGAGGCCCCCCTCATGTGCAATACAAATTCATCTGAAGTATTTTACCGCCTGTAAAATACTCTACTTACACCTTATTTAATCCTACTGCACTTTTGTATTTTTCTTTTTATT
>JAVQKC010062239.1:0-38632 GCA_036025475.1 Philypnodon macrostomus
CCCCCCCCCCCCCCCCCCCCCCCCCGCCGAGTGAGGCGTTTGCATTTTTTTTTCCATAATTACTGCTGTTCTGTAGCGCCCTAATTAGCCTTTGATAATGAGTTGATAATGTAACCAATTAGGTCATTCGCCAGCCAAGTCAAGCCGATGACAAGTATTTTTTCACCACCTCCACTTGCTTTTTTTTTTTTACTCATTCTTCCTGGGTGTTTTGCTCTAGCTTGATGTAGCTTGTTAATTAAATCAAATAATGTGATAGCCCAATCTGACGCCTGCTCTTTTGTTCCCCTATGAGAGCTTATACTGTTTCTTGTGAGATACAGTAGCAATAAGGCATATCTTCTATCTGATGCTGCAGGCCTGGAGGAGGAGGAGGAGGAGTATCGTACCGTCATCTGCAGTAAGCTCATTGTTGTCGCTCAAATGAGTAATTGGCGTTATTAAAACATTTAGCCCATAACACTTATCTAATAAAAGCGGTACATCATCAGGTATTTGAACAACAGGTGTTTAGCAATGTCCAGGGATTACACTAGATCTATAGCAATAGTGTTTTTTTTTTCTTCACTTACCTTTACCATCAATATTGCATCACATTACAGAATATGTCTTAAAGGCTTAAGTTTATAGCTCTATTTTTTTATTTTGACGGAAATGATTTCTCATGTAGTTCTCAAAACTCTTTTTTTTTATTGCATAATGTAGTTTGAAACTATTGCATGTGGTTGACAGTAACATTATATGACCAATGTGTAGCCTATAGACTCTAAGCCTTGTCACGCCATATGTTTGCGGGTCATGTGTGTATCCTGTATTGAGATGATTTGACAACATCCCAATATGCTTGACAGTGCACACACACCACAAACCTATCTATTGATGTGCCGCCGCTCTGTACCAGTTAAACTAATCCCTCATTTATTGGAGGAAGCCCAAATATCAGTCAATATCGGGCTCTTAGTGTCCACCTTGGCCCCTCCCCTCCCACTGAAACGGCCCTCTTTATAGGTGCTGTTAGCTGGCGTGCTGCAACCCCTAAAGCTCTTATATAAATAAGATTAGTGTCGCATTTGAGCGTCAGGGAATAAGAGGTGTAATATCTGATGGTTTTATATGCACTATTATTGTTATCCCTTCTTAGTCGGCCTGATACCCGCGCTCTCTCTCTTCATACATTCGCTTGTTCGTTTATTCTTTCTGTGGGTCTCTCTCTCCTGATTCAGACAGTATTATGAGAAGCTAAGCTGGAATAAAGCAGCCTGCATCAGATGTTCATATTGTTCTCTTCTGTCTGTCCTACAATCTCACTGCGTTCTCACTGTTCAACTCGCTTCCAAGAAAAGCCATTTGTGGGTTTCACTGGTTTATGTAGTCTTTAATGTTTTGTCCCCACCGCTGTTCTTCTCGTCATGTGACTGTACTTACTTCTTTGCCATTTAATGCTGCTCTGTTTGTTATCAATTAGAAAGCCTCACTCATATCTAATTGAGGGGCATGTCCTCGTTCACTGGAGCTGAATTAGCCACCTCAGTTCTAGGAGCCGATTTAGCTTTTTCTTTTGAGGCCATTTTGTTGTGTGCCATTTTCACATTTCCTCCTAACTCTTCGCCACAGAGGCCAGGCTCCGCACTATAATTACCCAATCTGTTCCCATTCACACTCTTCAATTTCATCCGCTCTTTCTCTCATGCGCTCCCACACCCCCTCTCTGAAACCTCAATCTCTCACTGGTCCACACCTCTTTTGGAAAGTAGCACCCCCTTTTGTGCCTCTGGGGGTACAAAAGCAGAGTTACAATATGGGGTATTAGGGCCGGGTGCAGACCCAGCTGGGGGCTGGCTTTAGCCAGCTGAGGGTTATCCACGGCGAGCCCTAAGTCACGGCACTGATGTCCTGTGATGTCGCTGAGGCGGAAGACTTTGCTTAACGCGCTGTACCCTTTGATGGGCCCTCAGGCCCTGCATTCAGCCCAAGGAAGCCCCACGACCCTTAGAAGCCCCTCGTTGTGCTTAGGGATTGGAAATCACCCTGTTTAATCAATTTGGGAGCTTGAATGACCCCAAAACTGAGAAAAGAAATTACAACTTCCTTCAAATCTTCTCATCTGATAATCAACACTTTTAATATGTTACAGTACTTAGCCAGATGAGTAAAAGCACAGTTGGCTGATGAGTGTTTCACAGTTTTCACAGTCTCTACTCAGTTTTAAAGAGTTGTATTATTATTAAGTTTTATTAAGACCACAGGGTATTGCAAATAGACTTGTATCTTTAAATATAACATGAGTTACCTTAAGGCATTTAAAACCAAAACGGTCCACTGTGGTGAGGTTATTAATGAACACTAGTGTAGCCTTGAGCTTCAAATGAAGCATCCTCAGACATTATTTAGCAACATTATCTGACTCCATGGCTGTGTGAGACTCAAACTGAGATACAGAGCATGCATACTGTTTCCAATATTGTCCCAGGCTTGTCTCGTAATATGCTCGGCTGGATATGTTTCTCTGTACCGAGAGAATGCAGGCATTTTTAAAAGGTGAACAGTCTTCCGCCTCCTCTGCCACTTTTGAAATGTGTCAGATAACATCCTCCCAGTTCAAAACGGTGGAGACGAGGCTGAGCGGGGGGGCCAGAGCAGGCTGATTTCAAAGTTTTTTGAGGAAACGGCATTTCATCCAACCGATGGTCTTTCTGATGTCGGGCTTCAAACACCTCATTTTTTTATTTCATCTGTTTCCTCCTTCTCCCTCTAAACACTGCCCCCACCCTTTCCAAAAAACGCTATTGTCATTGGAGCCTAGATTCATTTTAGATTAACATTCACATTCCTTTCTTTCTTCCATTACCTTCAAAGGACCTCCATTATGTCGCCAGCGATAAGGGTGAGGTGGTGCTCGCAGATGTGGCCAGGAGGAAAGCTAATGAAATCGAGGCCCAGGTCGACGCAGGTAAGAAAATGATGTTTAACCACAAGAAAAAATGTATCACATCATCCCAGCTTTTTACATCATAAAATGTGTGGCAGACTCTTGATAACCTCACCAAGTCCAGATCTCCATAACACTTTTGAGGCTGAACTTTACATTTTCTTTTAAAGTTAGATTTAATAAAGTTGACCAAGAAAGCGACATAGGCCCAGTTTTTTTGTCATGACTAGAGCCTCTACCGCTGCCCTTTGACAAACACTCCTCAAAGTACATACCAGAGAGGATCAAGCTAAGTTCCTGATTACGCACACACACACCCACACACATGCACACACACAAGTTCCTCACAAGAGTTCAGTGGGCCAACACACTATAAAACACTAAATGTAAATTCAACTTAAATATTCAAGAAGACAAATTGTCACAAATCATTATTAAGTATATCGACCTATATAATTGTTTTTTATGCTTAAAATTGACTATCTGGCCCTGTTCTATGGTGTGAAGTAAATCATTAATCCCTCCCTTGGCCACATCAGCAACATCAAATCAGAGTTTGTGGGTTATCATAGTAGTAGAGTGGTGTGGCAACCCACTCAAACTCGGATTTGATATTGCTGTAGAGGCCAAGGGAGGAACTAAAGTAAAATAACAAATATGACAGATTAGGAATTTAAGTATATCTATTGGCCAAGCATTTGTTAAATATTTTACTAATTTCTTATTGAAGGAATCCTCTAGACCATTTTATATAACAACAATACAATACTACAAATGTTGACATTGTAAATTCAATGCAGAGATATATATTTTATTTATAAAGTACATGGTTTTAAACTACTACCTAAACTACCGTATTTTCCGAACTATAGGGTGCACTGGATTATAAGGCGCACTGTCAATAAATGGTCTATTTTCTAACTTCTTTCATATATAAGGCGCATTAAGCGAAGCAAAACAGTCACACAAGTCAGTCAGTCAAACTTTATTAAACGCGTTCACAATAACTCTCACATTGTTCAAATGTTAATGGACGTATTCACAATAACTCTCAACCTTGTTCAGCTGTAACACGTAAAAATGATATGGTCATTTTGGGGTCATATATAAACACTAATAATAATACACAACTAATTACGGTGAAGCATAGTACCGGTATGTATTATTCCGCGACGCTCCTGACTCCTGGAGCTTTGTAGTTTACCAAAACATTTTGACGGAGCGTCTTGAGCGCCGTGTGACACAAAATCACTTGGAGGTCAGTAAGTACAACCAGAATTACCGGTAATCCATATATAAGGCACTCGGGATTATAAGGCACACTGTTGGTTTTTGAGAAAATTAAAAGCTTTTAAGTGCACCTTATAGTGCGGAAAATATGGTAGTTGGAATTGGTGAATCTTTTAATTGTATAGTTATTGCTCATTGATTGTTGTTTTTACTGTATTTATCCTGAAAAGCTTGTTAGAGCTTAAAACATGATTTAAATTTAATTAACAATTGTTATTACTAGACATATTCAGTTTTTATTTATTTTATTGACATTATTTAACTGAACTAGTGCAAATAAGTGTCTTTGTTTTAGTTAGATGCACTATTGGATTTTACAGTGCATGTTGGAGTCCTTCATCGGTGCTTATAACTTACGGCGAGGCTCTGTGCATGCGCCAGGGTTGTGCAAATGAGTCAAGAGAGGTATTTAACACCACTAAGGTCAAGCCCCGGAGGCAGACGTCTGCATGTTTGTGTCTGAATGTAAATAAGTGTGAGAGTAACTGTGAGAGTAACTGTGAGGCGTCTCTTTGCATGCAGGTGTTTTTAGGACTAATGGAACAGGCACACTCCCCTTCATAAGCCTCTTAATTATGTCCTCGATGATTTAGCTCCATCGCCCCGCAGCTTGTCCTATCCTTGGACAACCGCAGTGGAGCAAGAGGCAAACAGGAAGGAGGGTTAAGAGGAGAAAGGGACAGAAAGGAGAGATAGAAATGGAAGTAAATGAAAATAAAAAGAGGAGTGAGGTGCTAAATGGAGTATGTAAGGAAGATTTAAGATGCAACAGCAAGACTCAAACTGGGGTGATTCTCAAACTTTCTCAGGGGGTTTCAAAAATCTAAAGATTAACTGCTTTATTGTCATTTCCCAGTGTAATTATTGGCTTTTTGATGATGCCTATAAACATATACCATTAACATTATTTTTGAACCACTCTTGGATCCAGACCTTAATACAAATTATTCATAATAGTTGTTAAAATGATTGGCTCTAGACAAGTCCCCGAATTCCATACCCATTGCTTGGCCACTATAATGGTTCAAGCATACATAAACATACATAAAACGGCTTACATCTTCTGAAAGAGGCTCTCAATTTCAGATAGGTAAATGGGATATGATGGACTCCATGATGTTGGGTGAAGATGGACTTGAGTGAATGCAGTGTGGACATGCTGACCACATTATGAAGTGAAGAAGCCAAGTCATGAATAATGAGTGGCTCTGTCAGAGGCCTCCAGTGAACAGGTGTCTCACTTTACACACGGGTAGAGACTGGAAGCTATTGGGTTATTCAATGTAGCAACCTCTACCCTCATTGGACCCTTTATTAAAATGATGTTGGGCTTAATAAAGAATTAAGTATCACCCAGTGTGGTCTTCTACTGCTGTAGCACACATTCAGTCGCAATTGCTAATAAAGTCACTGACCGCTGGCATCAAAAAGGCATTTCCTTACATAGAACATCCACTTACAGAATATTGTATCTTTTTCAAACCATGTTCTGCACTGAGCCTTTTGTTTTCTAACATTAAGAGCACCTGAGGCCATGTCAGTCCACACACTAACCTTTAGCCCGACATGATGATTATTTGAACATGCACAGCAGACAGAGACGTGTTTACACGCAGACATTTTCACACACTGAGTTTTGTGGCACTACTTGTTGGTTTACTGTTGGGTGTGCCCCGGTGAATTTGGAGGGGTCTGAATCCTGCATCAACACAGCATTCACACTAGTCGCAGTCAAGCAAAACCAAAATCCACCCAGTTTTGTTTATGCAAATAAGGTACTGGCATCCTGGCGTATTCCTATAACAGTTTTAACACCATTTGTTTAAGACAAACAGTTGTACACACAGAGATAAGAAACAACTATACAGTAACAAAAGCCTTATTGTACCTCTACCAATTACTACAGGTTGGAAAATGTATAAAACTAGCCATACAGCCAATGAATGGCCTGCCCAACTATAACTAAACGTGTATTGTGGAAATATTCTGGATTTTCCCACTACTTTGCTACTAAGGTCACTGCTGTTTTTTTTGTTGTCGATACTTGTACTCGGAGAGTGCATTTTACCGTATACATATACCTTCAATTGTATTTTATTTTTTTTAATCAGTATTCTTCAAATCTGTATTGTGTGAACCAATGGAGAAGGATGATCCCAACTTGTAAGAGAACATAATCAAACCCACTGCTACATGCAAAACAACAATGGGAAACATGTTATAGAAACATCTTTACTGTAAATAGCATTTTCAAGTTTTATTCAAGTGAGATTTGTTCAGCGACACATCGACATCAGTTGGTCTGTAAATCAGATTGGACAGAGACACAGTATCTGCTTATATTTATGTGCATGTATTGTAAAGGCTCATGAAGAGGAATCATGTATTCGCCTGCACACATACAAACGTACAATAGAGCACACATTTGAGCTTTGCAATGGTTCCTTTTATAACGGCATTGGAAATCGCTTATAGCTGTCTGGCTGACAAGTGCGTTGATTCGGATAGATACGGCATTGTGCTACACAGAGTAGTGAACAAGTGCGAGGGAAGGCCTCTCTATCTGGTTCCTTTTGAGGAGCGTTTTGCCAAGAGGAGAAGAAGAGGGGAAGCCAAGTTGGTTGTCGGTTCGTCTGTCTCCTCGTCTCAAAGGCTGATGTGACTGCAGGGCCTTTCAGTGGGCAAAGAGACAAGAGCTTTATCTTCACATCCACTTCTCCTCCTCCTCTCCCCTCTCTGTTCTTCGTCGTTATGGAAAAAAGCCTGTTAGCTCCGGTGGGGCGAAGAAAAGAAGCCCCCTCCGTCAGTTATTCCACTCACACCATCTCCAATCGTGTTTGACTTCTGTCTCACTAAAAAAACTTTGGAAACACCATTGTTAATGCATCAAAGACCGACACATAGGCTTACTCCTGTTCAAACTATAGTTTACACTGATCATATGGTATCTGCTTATGTAAGAGGTGTCTAACCACCACATAATACACTGTAGCATTAGGTTTGTACCAGAGTGTTGTTGTTTTTTATCAATTTTGATAAGACAAAAGTACAGTGTAAGTAGAACAGTATAACACTAGACTAGGCAACAACTATTATATTCTTACATTTCTGTATTTCTGGGTAAATAAAGCATACATCAAATGATCTAAAACTAAGTAATAATATTCAAACAAATATATTCCTAGGTCCTATAGCCTATATGAGTCAAGGTTAAATGACTCTGTTTGGTATTGTTATTGTATTGAGTATATACCAACTCATTCTCTGAGTTGAATTGACTGATATTTTCTGTCCATGTTCACAGAGCTGAAGAGTTGTGCTATTACTGAGCCTGCTCCCAGCCTCGGGGACACACAGACAGAAAGGAACCAAAGTGACACAAGACCTCCACTTGCCAACATCCCCAGCTCACGGTGAGTGTGTGATCTCCCTGTGTTATTGTGTGAGTGTGGGTCATCATATTACACCACGTGTGTTTGCTTTTATCTTGTACATGTGCTAAAGAAAGTGCCTCACAAAGTCAAATGTCTTCTGGCCCACACAGTTTATTCAGTGTCTATGTCTAAAGCCTAGTTCATAAAGAGATAAAGTAGTGCCTGATTGACCTGACTAATATTTAGATTAGATGTACAGGTAACTCTATTGTCATTACACATGTTAAAAGTAGGCAGTAAAAAAAATCCATATCAATTGAGTTTTGGTACCGTTTACGGAAGTGTCAGTTCAAATATGTGTCTATGGGTTTCAATTGCAATTTAATACACATGAAGAAAGTAAAGGCCCCAGCACCAAGCCATATAGGCCAAATAAGTAAGGGTTTGTACTATCCACCACAGGCACCCAACAAATACCGAAGTGGCAAAAGTTTGATAGGACAGTTAATACTCCTACTAAAAGTGACATAGCGGGCTTCACTGTACCACATTCTGGAAATTGGACTTAAGTGTTTGAAGTGTCAGTGTCCAAATGGCCAGAGCAGTCCCCAAGCCTCTACACCCAGTGACATTTCAAATGTCAAATCCACATCAGTTCCGGGTCTTACTCTCCCACTCCACCACTGCAATCCCTAAACACCCGTGTTTAGCCATATTCAAAATGGCCCTGACCTATTTGCCGCACGCTCTGGTCTATGGAGTACGCACACATCTCACATGTTTCTCAGCAATTGTTTAATACTGTCTACATGAATGATGTGTTGAAACAGTGTGACTAAAGACACATTGAAAGCACTACTCTTTTGTCTTTCTGCACACAACAGACACAGAAATATAGCCATCCATGTCTGTATTATGTGGGTTGTGGAGTGGAGGGGCTAGTCATTGTGGTAGCCAAACTAACATATTGGAGTATTTATATAGGATTTGTGTGTATTAGATAAAAAAGCGCTCTTGTTCTTTTCATCCTCATAGGCTTTTCATGGCTGTTTGACTGTAACACTGATGACTCTCCACAACCCCCCCACTCCACTTTCTCTAAGCCCCCTCCATCCATCCCAAATCCCTTCCTATCGGCCAATTTAAACCAGCCCGGTCCGTGGAGTGAGGAGACACAGAGATGGTGCGTCCTAAGCTCTTTTTTTAAAAAACAGTAAAAGGAATAAAGAAAGGAAGAGAAAAGAGTGGCAAAGAGGGTTAGGGCAATTTGGCAGCCAAACGCCCGGCATACTTCCCCAGGTCTTCCCCGCCACCATCCACAATATGGCTAAGAAGGAAAGCAGATCCCCAAACCTTCCCACAGATAATGGCCACAGAAGGGAAAAAGACAAAAGCCATTGCGCTTTTATTGCACAGTTTTCCCCCATTTTTTCTTTAGAATATGTTTTATATCGGAGCCCCCCCCCCCTTAGTAATCTGGTCTCTGATGAAGTTTCATTGTTTCTCATGTGAAGCCAGTGACAGCTTAACTGAGATGGAGTAGGGGAGGCATAAGAGCGCGGGCGTTTTCCCGTTTGGCTCGTTGAGAAAAGAGCAGAAAACAGACGGAGGAGAGTACAATGGCAGTTTGGGGGCTCCTCTCGCACATTCCCACATTCCCAAATCCGACTCCAGCGCGAGAGAGACAGAAATCTGGGAAGCATCCCAAACACTGGTGCGATTGCTGTTGGCCTTTCTCTCATTCTCCGCTAAAATGCTCTCTATTTTCAGTTTTACTTTGTGGAGGCCGTCACATAAAATAAAGGAGAGGATTATTACATCGAGCGATGATTAGATATTCAGATCTTGATTCTATGATGTTCAGAATCTCACATATGTAAATCCTGCAGTGGCCCACATTTAACTATTGTGTATTTCACTAGAGATGGGATCAAAACCGACATTCACTGGCCACTTTATTAGGTACACCTATTCCTTAAGCTGGTCAGATAATCACATTGCAGCAACTCATTGACACAAAGACAAACCTACCGAACGCCATCTGAACATCACAATGAAGAAGGAAGGGAAGACTAACCACAGGCCCTCCCATACTATGTCCAGGGTATCGGGTGGTTAAGAGGTGTTTCTAATAAAGTGTGAGTTCTATTTTTTTACTAGGTGAAATCCTCAAGCTTAGGCTCTGCAGCTAACCTACATTGTGTAGTTCAGCACAGCACACAGCAGATCTTGCCTAATGCTGTTTTTGTCTTTCAGAAGGGACCGAAAGGCCAGTCAGAGAAGTCAAGTGCCTGCAAACATAAGAGTGACAGTGAGCGCTGATGCCTTCAGGACTCTCAGACACACTGGTATGTCATTTCAGTCTGTGGGAAAATGGTTAAAAAGTTGACCTTTGACCCTAATTCACCTTACTATTACTATCTATCTATTTTCACTAGTTTTCAAAGAGACTAAAGTAAACCCAAGAGTTTCTTAAGGCAAAAAAGTGAAATGTTCTATAATGGCTGAGTCATCCACCTGATCTCAGGGTATATGGGTTCCCCTGATCAAGCATACAAAATATACAAGGCAGAATAAGCTGCTCCACATAAACTTCTCCACCCAAGGCCTGGCAAACATGACACGGGGATACTCGGTGTTCTGTAATTCAAAGTTTGTAAACAGAAAGTTCTAAATTCCGGAATGGAGGGAACGCGAGGCAAGACCGTAATACATTTTCAATGGAGAAATTAGCATCAGCCACAAAATATTGCAAATGAAGATGGTTTTGACAAATGCCACCCACTCTGCTACGTGTAGGTGATGTCAGAGCCTGGTTAGGAAACATTAGTGAATGTACCTTACTTTTTTAATGTACATTAGTAACAGTTAGACTTTTGGCTGGATGTACAATTCTTGATTTCAGGTTTTACTAGAGTCCTTACAGAAATGTTGAAGACCACAATAGTTTATTTTCATTGTATGTTCAGAATTATTCTACCCCTCACCACAAACCCTACTTTTTTTGTAAATTTAACTCACTTGTCGCCTCCATTCTGGAATTCATTCCAAATGACAAACATTTTAAGGGTCTATACTACCGGTACTAGTTCTGTACAGATCAAGTGAAGCAGCCATACACTTCAGACATTTATTAGTGAGAGTAGACGGAGTCCATCTTTTGATCATAGTAAGTACTACTACAAGAGGAAATCCTTCTGCGTATTTGGTGGCTATTGACTGTGATCTATGGACTGTGATGACTGTCAAGTCTAGAGCAGTATCTAATGTGTCTTCTCTGAGCATCGTAGTCCAGCTTCACTTTAGTTCACTGTCCTACTAAAAACGTGATCAAAATGACTAACTTGTTGTAAGGAAGGCAGCTCATTATGAAGAGCTGGCAGCGTTTGATTTCCGGGTCTAAGCGCTGCCTTGATTCTCCTATGACATTGTGTGTGTCCCTTTGCACATTTAGCCTGAGTGCTTCTGCCTCTGCTCCTGACTCACTGGTCATTTAGGTAAACCACTTCAGGACAACATCACTTCTCCTTGGCTTTCCCTCCCCTTCCTCTCTCCGTGCGCCCTCCATTTGAATAATTTCATGTTTCAGTTAGATTAGCAATTGTGTTTTTAGCTGTTTCACTCTGTCACTTGATAATCCGGACTATAGGCTATTGTAGGGAATTTGCATCAGCATTTTAAAATATGTGTAGAAAGGCATGGCTGGGTTTTAATGTCAATCACAACCTTATTAAGGCATAGCTCAGAGCCACAGCGATGGTCGTGAGTGACAACGGTTTACATTTGTGGAGGCGTGTTAGACTTACTGAGCCAGCATGTAACTTGTTCAAACATAATGCACTTCTTATTATATGCCTTATTACACAGCACTGAAGTTTGTTTATTAAAGCGCTGTGTGTTGTTTTGCAGGTCTCGGTGAAGGTGACGAAGACGATGTAAGTGTGTGTTCTAATTCAAACCATGTAACTTCTTTTTACTATAGGCCTCTGTGTAAAACTGATTCAACACACATTTATCACATTATTAAAAGCTTCTCCGGGTCACTGTTCACTTCATTCATCTTTAAAGAGTCCCTATTGTTCTAACTAGGTAGTCTGATCTTTCTACCATGCTGTTTTTTCACCAAAAACATACCTGGAGTTGTATTCTGTTTCGCTCGCACGTTTATTCCTATACGTTGAGGCGATGACTTTCTCAGGAGCTGAAAACGGGTAGATAATATACATGCATAGAATTTTTGTAATGCAAATTTTATTCAACATTTAGTTTCAAGCTACTTTTTTATGTTCTTTATTTGGGACAGTGCACATTAATGAACAAACGTATACTTTTGTACAGACTGTAAATGAGCCAGATTATAGCACAGCTGGTCATTTTCATCTGTAGGCCCAAGGCAGGAACAATAAAATGAGTCAAAATGAGAACATGACTGAGAACTGTTTAAGGTGCTTTTTAACTGGGCAGTAAGTGGGACATTCTTTAATGTTTGTTGGGAGGCTGCTCCAAAAGTGACTTCCTTTAACTGACAGTTTGTCCGAAGTCTATCTATGAGTGTAGTTTGTAGTCTAATATATACAGATCCATCCTTTAGTGGAGATTACATGCACATTATGAGAAATGCTTTAAATCCACTGCTGTCAACCTTAACCCTGCATTTCTTTGTTTTTTATATATATCTTTGTAGTTATACCAGTAAAACCAATGTAAAGCATACGGATGTTACAAAGTCTTCTCCTGTTTTTAGGATGAAGACCCCGGGACGCTCCATGTGGTGCATTTGGGAATGGTTTGATGAAGCCCCATTTTGTATTGTGCCGTTATTATTTCAGTTCATTAGTTCATTACAGTCATTTGCACCTGTTTCCATACTGTATTGGAAGTAAATATTTGTAACAGTGTAAATGAGAAATGTGGGATTTATTCATTAGCTTAAGGCCCATAGTTGTGGGGATATAGGCTCCAGCCATATGCAGCCTGAATGGGATAAAAAAGACCGTTGTATAGCTTTAGTGTTTTTTAATTGTTTGTATATCTATGCCAGTACTTTTCTATTTCAAGGGCCCAAATCAAAGTTGTTAGTCCAGTTTGTTCCAGTCTAATTGTAAAGCATCTGAATACATTAACACTGGGTTATTGCATTTAAACACATGACAGACACTGTTTAAGCTTTGCCATTAATAAAAAAAGGCAAAATAAAAGCTCCTATTATACTTCCATCAGCTCTGATATTCAATACTCAGCTCTCTATACGTCAGTGTGTGTGTGTGTGTGTGTGTGTGTGTGTGTTGGCCAAGATTACGTTTTGCCACAGTTTTATTCATGAACAGGAGCCAAACCAGCGACTTTAAAGCATCGCGCCGAGCCCCTTTCCTGAACAGCCGCCATGGTCGTGTCAGAGCTGTCGACGCGACGCGCTCAGCCACTAATCTGACAGCACCGTGCGAGCCCTAATCCCTCACTGTATCGTAATCTATTTACTTTGCATTCTAAGAGGATTTCCACCAAAAAATATACAAGAAGCGATGTTGGAAATGGACAGAAGATCAGCGAGGATGCTTTGCTTGCTGCTTCTCTTTTTTTGTTTTGTTAGCTTTCAAAAAAATCATTGTATGTTTTTTGGGGAGTCAATCCTCATGGAGAAGGATGGGTGAAAGGAATTACATTTGTGACTGATACTAATACATCTCTTATGTAAACATCAAAATGTGGTGTTTCGTCTGTGATGATACAGTCACACTACACAGGCCGCTGGTGATAAGTGGCATCTGTCGCAGCCTTTAGTGCATCTCTTGACACCTTTATAATTTACAAACCCGGGCGGCATTATCTCGCAATTGTTTGCCTTGACAGCTCGAATAAAAAGCTGCAAAATGGCTTAACAACCGAGCACAAGTTCCTCCCCGTGTGAATGATGGCCCTACACGGTAGCCTTTTTGACTCACAAACAGTGAAATCTCTTCTGTCATAATAATACACACAGTAAGTAGCAGACCCAATGCTCTTCTCAGTTACCCTTTAAGCAATTATGTCACTTTTGTGAATCAAATGTAGTTATGCCTCATTTGAAATAGTAAAAACACTGCCTCTTGCTTAAATCTGGTGCCTTTTGAGATGACTGCATAGATAGGCTTATTAGTGGTATTAACATACTGCGCTCACACTGGAGCTGTGAAATGGCCTTGTTAACATTTTTGGAAACAAATCAAGCCTCCAGCGCTCGCTATTATCAAGGTTCATTGTTTTGGGTTTTTTTTGCTTAATAGCTCAAAGTGTTTCAACCCAGACCTTATCACGTCTAATGATGCCACTGATTGTACTGAATCACATCCCTCGGGCTGACCGATTGTTTTACTCTCTCACCCCAAAAACAGAATAAAAAACTATGTCCGCTGCCTGCAAGACATCAGCCCAAATTAACCACAGCTGAGAGTGATTTGAATGATCTGATGCTTCAATACAGCTAAGGGTCTTTTTCCTGATTAAGTACATGAGACAAAAAAAACGTTTAACTACTTTTTGATTGAGAGAACAGTCAGATTGAGTTCATTATGTGCCTAAATTGGCCACATTATCATTCGTATATTAAATTAAAGAAAATCAATTTAAGGGCTGCACCATGCAATAGAGTATTGCAATAAGGAAATTGTATTTGGGTATACTTCTTAACATACGGATGTAAACTCTTGAATCACTAGTTATTGAGTGTAAATTGAAACCTAAAGCCCAAACCAGGACTAAACTGAGAACTGAACAAAGACAAAATCAGACCTTTATTATTACTTTTTTATTGTACAATGATTTTTAACATCAGATATCAGTTAACCTTGTGAATATTGGCCAATATTCCCCTAAATACATTTCTGTCAGATGAAGACTTTATCATTAGCTTTGTGACATACTGCAGTTTTAATCCCAGGTCTAACTGCAGCAATTTCCTTTCCTTCTCAAAGGTCATGGTAGTTGTTTCTCCTGCATGTTTTAAAGGTGAAAGGTCTTGAGTAATTTTAGACAATGGTGCATCATCTCCACACTTAGGCTGCACACAGTTGTTTTCAGACATTGCTTTTGGATTAGTGCGTGGAGAGAAATCGTCCACTTACAAACAAACCTTCGACAAAACAAACAAGCAAACGGCGAGATATGGAGATACTGAGGCGGTGTGGTCTGTGAGAAGCACTCATGCCTCGAGGCCAGCCAGGCTGTTAGGCTTCCCCATGTCTAGAGGCATGTCCTGACTTGGGACAGCGGTACATCCTTTCCACATGAGATAATACCTTTTTGAAATACTGTTCCTCTTCCTCCATCTTTGCACAGGCACTGCTTACTTGGAAATAAGTGGTCATCTTGACTTGGAAGTTCCTCAAGGTTGGAAGTGGGCAGGATACATGCTTATGTCAGCCATTTTGAAACAGAAAGTAACTAGTAGTAATGTGGGACACCCCAAATACACACACACACACACACATTACATCTGCATTACTAATTCACTCCACAGTCACTCACTGATGGTGGTAAGCTACTGTAGCCACAGCTGCCTGGGGGAACTTTAGTGGCAGCTCATATGTCCCCTCCGACCACCACCTCCAAATTACACAACCACATTCATACATAGGCAATGTGGGAGGCCCAGGGACACGACATTATTATATAGTTTTGACCAGAGTTCCCCCAACCCTACATTTATAGGACGACCGCTCTACCACTGACCAATGCTCCCCTAAAGTAGGTCTCTCAATTCTCACAACAGTGGCACCCTAACTCAACAGAATGTGTGTTGATACCATATGCATATTTTAAGGCTGTCAATGCATTTAACAATACATTTTGTGAAGCTGCCTTGGCCTTGTTTAATGTTGCCACTCACACAAACCTGTGAGAGCTGTCAGTGTCCAGAGTGGCTCTAGATGGTCCTGACTGAGCACTCTCTTAAACCTGTGCATGCCCACAGTAAGACCCTCATGAATGCCCAGTGCCTTGTGTCATGGGGGTGACTAAGCTGCTTTCACTGACTGCATTGGCCACCTGGACTCAACTGTAAAATCCGCACTCTCACTTGAGAATCTTTTGGAAGTTGTGACAAACCACCAGAGCACCCATTTCTTTAAATCTTTACTTTTTATATCAGGTTCAAGGTGAATGAAGTTATTTTCTAAATCGCGTATGTTCTAGAATGTTCCCGTTTGCCTGACAAAGCCGAGAAACCAGAGAAGGTGCCCGACTACACCCATGTCGTGTACAGTTGACCCGGAGCTCACCTTTAGTAAATATAATCCTCCTGCGTCTCTCTCTCTACAGCAGCCAATGAACACAGTCCGATGCCGTCGGGCCACACTTAACAACCAATCAGCAACACGCACCACTGTTTTTCTACAGAAGGTTAAAGACAAGACAGCAGCCCGAGCATGCAGGCCGGTATCAGGGCCTGTGAGGCCGGTATCAGGGCCTGTGAGGCCCAACAAACCAAACCCTGCACGATCAGTCTGGTCTCTGCGCTTAATCTGTCTCCTTCAGATACGAATCACAAACTCTTCATGTAAAAACACTGGTGCAGTTCCGGTTCATTTCTTGGACAAGTGTGAACCAAATGTCAACAGTTTCCCATCTCTCCGCGTTCAGGCTTAGGTCAAAGGTCAAAAGCGATCGTCCCATTGACCACACTGATGAGGGAGAGCGCTCAGGTGATATTCTGTGTGAATTAGACTGTTGTGGCTGAAAAAGGCTGACCTTTGCTGAACCTTTTTCTAAATGATTCTCAGATTGTGGACACTCATCAGAAAACAACATGTGTAAATGGAGTTATCCACATCAGGTAATCTGGTAGAGCTGATGTAGGACACGAGCCCTTTAATGTATAATAATAATCTATTGAGACATCATTTCTGTATGCAGCTGGTCTAATTGAACATTATTTTATCATGTGACACATTTTGATTTACAATGTCATTATGTAATTATACATGAATTGAAATGTATTTCATTTAATTGTAATTCATATATGTAGTTTTTTTGTATTTTTTTGCCTTTCACGTGGAATATTGAAATAAAAGAAACTGCCCCGCTGCTAGGGTAGTTTTTTCCCCCAAGGGAAGTTTGTAGGCACCGCTAACATGTATTGACTGAGCGTGTTTTGTGGTCTTATATAATGGAGAAAATACGGTCCAGTAAACCCGTGTTTAATATTAGTTTAGTCGGTGTGTTTTCTCCTTGCGCCCCACGCTGAGGCCGGTGCTCGGTGATTACCGCGGGGGTTGTGAAGGTGAGCAGCTGCCGCTCTCGGACCTGTGGCTCTACCGCCTTAAACAATTCACTAGATCGAGACAAATGTTTGTTTGATGCAAATCCGACAAATCCGCCGCTGTTCGTGCACACTCGCCGCTGTTTGCGCGTCTTGGCGCAAATATGTTTAATGTCCTCTTTGGCAGATATTTATTCAGCTGCCAGCCTCATTTCCATAAAGAGAGCGAGTGTGGCCCAGCTGAAACACGCACCGCGGGATGAGTCGGACTACAATATATCGATCCCGTGATAATCTGATCACGCAGAGGAGATTATCGATGGTCTTCAAGGTGGGGTTCAGGGGAGAACCGAGCTCGTGAGGGGTGCCACCGGGACAAGAGGTGCTGAAGCCTAATTCAATTTCAAATAACTGGCTATTTGTATGTTATTATTCAGAGCTCGACACAATGACAGGATGACTTGAAATAAAAGTACAGTGGTCTGTAGGCCTACTCTGTCTGTGCAGCAGCAGGCAGGCGCGTGCAGGCCCGGGTCTTTAGGGGTACTTTCCCACAAGGACGTGGTTTTATTTGGCCTGTTAATTTACAGAGATCTGTGTGGCCTTCACGGGTAAAAAATATCCTCGCCCAACATAACCTTGCCAGAGAACTGACGCGCGTGCTGCCCTCCCTTTTATAATGCGGTTATGCCTGCGAGCATGCATCATACAGACTTACACGTGACCCTAACCTGGCCCCACCTCCGTAATTAGCGCATCAGAAGCGGTGGGATTCCTGTAGGTGATTTGAGAGAAACTGCCGTAATTATCACGCCATTACAACTCTGCATTCAATTACGCCTCGATCAAATGTCTCGCGGCTCCACATTTAGGGCTTTTTTTTTACCATTGCGCTTAAACAGACACTCCGTGCGCCTCCAGCGAAGGGGGGAGATGTTAGCGTTTCACTTTGACAGAGGCGGAGGATTAACCAGCCGTGCTTCGTATTAATTATGGACTCATTTGCATTTAGCCTCGTAAACGTGGTTTAATTTAAAAAAAGCAAAATAAACAAGCTTTAGACAAAAGTGTGACTAGTTCAAATGGAAGAAACAGCCTCGTGCGTTTGACACCACTGTGTGCGTGTGTGCAGGAGAAGATTAGTAAATGGTGCGCCTTACAAACACAATGTGAAAATAACATAGGACTTAACAGATCTTTATTGGATGAACATGTATGTAAAGGTGGTAGTGTTAATGTTACATTCAACATCTCACTGTCATTTTGGGGACATTTTGTAAAAAAAATGCTTTGACTCCGATATCAAGCCAAGTGCTGTGTTCAAAACATGTCAAACAGAACAGCAGACAGGGCCCAGGGGCGAGGTCTGTGTTCAGAATTTAAAGGCTATTACTTTTCAATTAAAAAGGTAAATCCTAATTTAAACCCAAACAAACGAACGCTCTGGGATCTGCATGAGACACGACTCATATAAAAGCTGGATGGGGCCAATTCGTTCTCTTTGGAATAGTCGCACACATTTACATACAATGGTTTTTTTGTATTTTTTTCTCCCAAAGCGGTGATCAACAGTTTCAAATTTGGGAACAACTAAACAGGGTCATTGTAACTGACCCAGATACATATTTACAGACCTCAGCTTCATGAAGCAGCTGACTAAATCTCTGTCATCCTAATGGAACATTTCAGAAATAAAACCTATACAGGATTTCATTAGCTTGGAGGTAAAGAGGGCAGTCCAGCGGGTGCAGCGGGGTTAAATATTCCACCCGTCTCGAGAGCTGCTGGTCAAAGACTTTTGAATCGGACCAAAGTTTGGTTTGTCATGAGGTCACCCTTCGCTCTTTTAAAAGACTGGGACGAGGATAAGGGTCAAATAAAAAGTCCAACTGCTGAGCATTCCTGCTGCCGTCTCATGCCACGGTCCATAAGCTCGCTCTGTCTTTAAAAACAAACTGTAGCTATTGTGGAAAAAGGGTGACGAGCAGTGAGAGAGAAAAGCCTGATCACAAGACTTGAAACCTCCAGGAGGCCTGGTCTTTGTAGTCCAAGCAGTCTGTGGCGTTAAAGTTGAGCTTCCACGATGAGGCCGCGCTCTGCTCTTTGTAATCCAGGCAGTCAGAGGAGTTGAAGGCCAGGCCGGAGCCCCCGTAGGCCTGGTGGTGGTGATGGTGGTGGCCTGAAGACTGGCTGATGTGGTGGTGCGGATGTCCCGACATGGAGGAGGCCGTCATGGGGCTGAGCTGGTGCGGGTGGTGGTGCGAGTGCATGGGGGCCAGGTACGAGCCACAGTCCACACTGCTGAAGTAGGAGCTGGACGGAGCAGGGTAGCCCTGGCCGTAGCCCGGCGTCTGGTTATAGGACATGGGGTACGAGGTGGCAGCTGCAGCAGAGCCCGTCATGGAGCGTTGCATGCAGGAGGCGTTGGAGGGTGGTCCGGGCTCAGGCAGAGGAGCCACAGCTGTAGCGGGGGCGTTTCCGGGTGAGATGGCGGGGCTCCAGATGGAGGAGACTGTGCTGATGGAGGTAGAGGTGCTGAGGGCAGCGGGGCCCGTGTGGTTGGTGGAGGATGATGACGATGAAGACGAGCCCGTGCTGGAGACCGCAGGTGGAGTGAACTGACCACTGCTCTCTGAACCGGTGCTCTCTCGGGCCGGAGAAGACTTCTTCTTCGGAGGCCTGGCTTTGGCGGTGCTGCCGCTCTGCTGCTGCTGGCGACACTTAGCCCTCCGGTTTTTGAACCACACCTACGGGTGAGAACAGCCAGGAGTTAGCACCCAGTCACAAACAATCTCAGCCTTTGGTATAGAAGATACTGCGGGGCCATGCTACGAGTACATTATGGAGGAAAATTGAGGGTTATTAGCCATCAAGGTTCATTTCCACCACGGCCCCTTGGCTTGGACCATCCGGGGGTCTAATTTCATACCAGGGAGACGGAGGCAAGATAACAGGCTATTGCGTTTCACCACACAGTGGGTAACTCTAGAGCACGGAGAGGGTAGGCTCATGTAGAGCATTTTGTTTCACACACACATCTGAAAATAACTCAAATTGTGTGAGAGACTCCTGCCTTGGTTCTCTCTCAATGTCTATAAACAGAGTTTAAGACTTCTTTATTAACGCCCATATCAAGGTCATGTTACACATAAAATATTCTTTCCCAAGTGTCTCATTACATTTTTGTAATTTTGTGAAATGGCTTCTAGTTCCACCCCTGAACAAAGTAAATATATTGTATTCGATTGCATTAAGCTGCTCTATGCTTATGTAAAATTATGGTAAGACTTGGTGCTAATCCTTACAGTCCCAGAAGTGCTAGGTCCAAAAGGAAGCCCAAAAGTTTTATCAAATAAGCTCATGATCCATAATGATAACGCACAGGCCTGAAAATAGCTTGAAAATTAGCAATAACATAGTATTAGTAGAGACTTTAAAAGCATTTAAACAAAGGGAATCATCTTTGACAGCTCGGGCAGGAGAGGACACATGTTATACATTTAGCCTGACAAAAATAAATGCTATGAACGACAATAATCCATTTAGAGCATTTACAAAACAATCCTTTTATTCACTGCGATGTTTTCATTCTGAGCTTCTCTTTGACAGAAACATAACTTGCGCTCTGATCAAAAACAAAACAACAGAACTGTAGTGTCCAAGCCAGACCACGGTTAGGAGTGGATACGCTCTTGCACCGTGACGACGTTAAAGGCCTTAAACTCAAGAGAACTTCTTGGTGACGCAAAAGACTGTTTTTGGCTCAACATAGCTCGTTTTTTTTACCTGAACTCTAGATTCGGGCAGGTTAATCTTCAGTGCGACCTCTTCCCTCATGAAAATGTCCGGATAGCGGGTCTTGGCGAACAAAGACTCCAGGACGTCGAGCTGAGAGCGGGTGAAAGTTGTGCGCTCCCTCCGCTGCTTCCTGGGCGTCGCTGGGAGAAAACATACCGATAAGTATCCCGTCTACTGAGGCAATAGGCTACACGGCTCCGTTCAGAAAAAGCCTGCGCAAACGCTAAATAAACAAAGAACTAGAAAATGTAGCAAATAACTAAAGACAATCCATGCGCCTCGCTGTAAGGCTCCGCTATGACGAGTATGAACTATTCAAAGAGTTCACTAAAACCAACGAGCATTTAGATAAAATAATAATAATAATAATAATAATAATAATAATTATATAAATAAAGTAATTTTGCTGAACCTTTATTGTGTAAAAATAGAATTGAATTAAAATAGCATTTTAACTGTAGCTTCTCTTTTCAACTCTGAACTGCGCGTTTTTAAATAATTAGGTAATATTAATATTCACATAAATGCAGATTTTTGCCTGAACGTTGGCTTCATATTTTATATACCAGTACTTTTCCTGTAGATACTTTGTATGAGTTTTTGTGCCGTACCTGGATAGCCCACAGAAGGGTGCAGCAAGTCCATGGCTGCGCCGCTGAGCCCCAGGCCGTTGACGCCATAGGGGGGCTGTTTGAGGTAGGACATCATGCTACAGGCGGTCACTGCTCCACCCAGCTCCAGCTCAGGCCAGTGGTGCGCTTTCCCCCGATGCTGCAGCTTGACGGAACAGGGGGCTTATCCAAGTTACTGTGCGCAAACCAAAATAATATTAAGACATACCCACACACACAAATGTATTTTCATTATTGACATCTTGGCTTTTGTATCACTCCGCAAACGAGTTAGGCCTATACGCGCGCCTTCATCCCAAAGTGTGTTTCATGAACGATTCACTTTGACTTGAATCACAAAGGTTTAATTTGAGTGGCAGTGCACGCTGATGTAAAATCTATTAATTGTTACACGATCAACCTCTGAAATAAACAGCAGGGAGGCACATCATTCCCGGAAGAAATATTGGATTTTTATGCGAGGGATAACTGAGGTCAAACGGCTGGATCACACCAATCAAGCACGAGACGGTCTCAACAGGCTACATTCATTTAGGTATTTAAAAACACGATGGGAATTAATTCGGGTTGATACATTCGCAGGTTGGTTTTTGACTGACGCACATATTTTTTATTTTATTATTTGCATTTAATGGTTAAGCCTCTGCAGGGACTTTAAACGACCAACTCAAAACGTGCGTCAGAGCGCACAACTCCGCAAAGAACACGTAATTATAAATGTATTTTACTGAGATGAATTAGAACATATAGATAATAGAAAGTGGAAGGCTATCGACACAGGTTCAATTAATGTGCAGAATATTGCTTGTGATAAAATGGATGGAATATAAATATAATATAACTCCCAACTGGGGTCTGTGCGTAAAAGGCGCCTTACATGTTTGATAGACCTTTATAAAAAAGGCTCACGAAACTTTCCCCCTGGTTCCCCCTTTTTATTTTAGCTGAAGTGTGCCAGAAAGAGACAGAATATAATCGTGGTTACAGTAAAGTTTAGACCATTCATTGTTTAAATATAGAATTTTTTAGATTTCAATTTTACGCACGAGCCAAAAGTCACTAACAGTGCTTAAGTGATCTTTTGAGTTTAAGAGCAGGATAAATAAGAGCTTTAAGTCACTGAAGAAAGAAAGCTTGGCTGTAGAAGCAAGATATTCATGGAGGCACAGTTTCTTTTGAGACTGACGTTAAGTATGGTTCTAGATCTGATCGAGAATAAGTCCTTTTGGATTCGCCTGCCCTCAAACGATATGTACAAACCATATATGTTTACCAATTAGTATCGTTAACACACACTGATCAAAACAATGGCATTTAGTTGAGAAAAGAAGTTTCACCGCTGCGCCTTCAGGAATTGCAAATTGCTCTTTGTGCTTAAAGTAAATGTACCCAGGCCAGTTAACACTCATGTTAAACCAAAACCTACTGCTCCTGTTTAAATATTATGAATGACATTAGTGGCCGTGATGGGCTTGATTGTTTTTCAAATTAGCCGCTGATGGAGCTACGTGTATTGCAGCGGACCCCGGGCCCTGCGAGGCCCGAGTGAAAAGGCCAGATCCCGGTGCAAATGAACTCAATTAGAATTTAGATTAGACCTCCGGGGAGAGAGCGTTTCACAAGGGCTCTTATCAGCTAAAGAAATTAACAAAAACCAAAACACGCCTCTTCAATTATCTGCTAAGTGCTCCCGACATTTTAATGGGCAATTGCTGTGAAAAAACGAGTGGAATAGAAATATGAAATTATCTACTCGGGAGGGAAGTTGACTTGATTTAACCAAGTCAAGGCAAGTGGGCATTAATTAATATCTCAAATAATTTAACAGAAGCGCACGGAGACGGAAATTGAAATCAGAGCATACACACTTGACTTGTTTGATTTATAATCCACACGCGCATTGGAAGTGTTATTTTGGTTCAGATTATGGGTCAGCATGACTTGATTTAAGTGACCAAAAGTGCAGGCCTATAAGTTGACATTAAAAGTGCAGTTTACCTGGTAGTTTCTGGTAGTTTCTCTCCTCTCCCGAGCTCCCAAGCGGCTGTGAAATTATCCAGCAGTAGGAGGAAGTCTGCAGGGCACAAACTCAAGCAGATGCGGTCTCGCCTCAAAAACAAACTGTGCGCGAGACGAGCATCACGAACGGGGGAAAAAGACGGCGTCTGAATGTAACTACAAGTCAGTGCGTCCTCGGTACGACTCCGCGTGCTTTTACAGCCGAATAAATCAAACTCAATTGCTTTCAAGGGGCTTGTCGTTGTCTGTCAGGGTGTTAGGGCGGAGAGAGCATGATCAATCTCCTTTCGTCTGCATTTAGAAAATCACTCTGAGCCTCTATGAGCGGAGGACACCTGCGGAACTAGTTTGTACCGGCCAATCAGCGCTCGTGTTTTTACTGACGGACGGTGGAAGAAGCCAATCACGAAGCAGAAGTGTTGACATGTGGCGCCGTCCCCCCACCCCGCCGCAGCCCCGCCTCTCGCTCCCGTTGCTGGTGATTTTTAAAAAAGGACCTGTTTTAACCGAGGCCAAACAGAGGACAAAGTGGCCCACGGAAGAAAGTGCGCGGAGGAGAAATCACGACCAATTTTTTATTTTACAAACATAAATTTAAAGAAATATAGTTCTTTTATTTTCTTCCGGAGACAAAAATTGCAATTTTTAAATAAATGTATGCAGAAAATTGCTGCTTTTGCATTGCCTAGAGTTTAAAGTTAAAGTATATCTCTTAAATTATGTCATATTTTTTATTATGTTTATTTTCACTGTCATTGTCGACACGTTTGACCATTTTAAAGTACGCATTTTATTATGTTTTTTGCACATTTTTGTAAATACTATAAAATACTATAAAATACAAAAAAAAAAAAACGGCAATTTGAAGTTACATTTTGGATTTTCCCCCTCTGCCAAACAGTCCCTCTGTCTCTCCACACGCAAACACACAGCAGGCTCATGAATATGAATGAGATCCAGGCCTAATCCCCATTTAGATTTACATTTGAGGATGGTTGACGTAAAGTTTAATAACGAGACGGACCTCAGAGTCGATGAGGGAGAATGGGGGGGGGAAGGGGGAGAAATTACAAAGAGCTACGGTCACTGCATCAAACGCACGGCTTTACTGTAATGTTTTAGCGTTTAGTGGATGGTGCTTTGAATAAACAAGCATTTTCTCAGTCTTTTTTAATGGCGAGGGACCGGGAGGATGCTCGGACCCGCTTTTCTTTTGAGGATCTGTGCAAAACATAAACGGGTCTAAATTAGGCCTGGGCTGAAAGAGAGCTAATGCCCAAAGAGAGAGAAAGAGAGAGAGCGCGCGCGAGAGGGACTATCAAAGCAGGATTTAAACAGAAAAAACTTTCACATCAATGGGAAAATAGCATAACAGTCTAGAGTACAGGGGTGGCCAGATGTGTTTAGGAACACCTGAACGCACCAAATTATTAACAGCACAATGGAGATAGAATCAAAGTCAGTGGGGCTATGTGGCACGAGTTTAAAAGGGGCCTTTCATTACCACGCGCGTAATAGTATAATACTTTTTTTATTACGAGTACAAATGCAGAGTCCGAGCAGTCACTGGGCCCTCGGAGGGTCTGGCCGAAATAGCAGCACCCTCCTCTCCTCTCGGGCTCCACACACGGGCTTAGTTAAATTATGCAAAAAGGCCATTCAACAAATATGGCCGAGCCAACACAAAGGCGTCGGGTTTATTGTGACATTTCCCCTGGATGTGTTGTTTTTTTCCCCTTCCTCTCCCTCGATGTGAGAATAAGACCCCGAGATAAACCCTTGAACAAGTATCAAGTTATCACCAGCCTTTTGTAATAAGAGTATTTTGTCTAATCCCAAATTGCGAGTAGAATTTTCTTAATGCTGAGCTGGTAAAGCCTGGGATTAGGCGGCGGGCAGAGCAGAGGAGAGGAGGGGGAAAGTTTAGTCCCTTCAGCCGGCAGGATTGGAAGTGAGGATGTTGTCGGTGCTTATTAAAGGCATGATGCAGAAAACACAGTTAGAGCAGCCCGGGTCTGCGCGCACTGAGCGGGCCACAGCGGGTCCCTCAGGTGCGCGCGAGGACGGAGGAAGAGGCCGAGTACCTGTGAGTGAGGCCATCACATCAAAGCTCGGAGATAATCCATTCACTGAAGGACTCTCACCGCGCCGAGCCACGGCGGCTTTTTACGCAACGCTTAGCTCCAAAGACAGTCCAATGTCCGCACGTTTTCTTCGGCAAAACTAAGAGGACAAAGAGGACCAAGAGGACCAAGAGTACCAAGAGTACCAAGAGGACCAAGAGGACCAAGAGTACCAAGAGGACCAAGAGGACCAAGGTAAGACATAACTTTTCCTTATGTCTGAAGAATTTACTTTAATAATTAGTCTATAGGCCTATAGTTCATATAGGCATATATTCTACAATATGAACACTATTATCTCTGCAGGTGTGACACATACATTAGTTTGATCAGATAATATCTTCAGTGTATTCTTTTATTTTGTGTGATTTGGTCTGTGGCTGACAGGTGTTCAATCATTTTATTCAGATCACACTGCGCTCTCTAAAGTCCCACAGTCCGAGCAGACGTCCTTCAATTTCTTTTGACTTTATTCTCCAGATTACAGCCAGCGCTGATACGCCGTATAACACCAACTAAAACAAAACGCCTCGGGGGAACACCCAACCATTAACGTCAACGGGAAACGCACGGTCCCAAGCAGAGAAGAAACGAATCGGCAAATTAATTTGAAAGTGTCGGAAAGGGCCGCGGAGGACGTCTGCTGTCAGAAGCCATTTTGCTGCTCTAATCAGGGTTGGGAGGCAGCCTGCAGGGATCAAGTGCAGGGTTAAAACCCAAACACATATAATTCTGTTGGAGGTAAACACTGCGCCATTTTCCAACAAGAGGAATATCTCTATTTAAATGGACACGTATGTTCTAATCTAATTTCACATTTGCACATGTGTCTGTGCACGCGGCCAGTAGCGCTTAAAGAGCGGCTCTGAACATCTGCTCCGCGCTAAGTCATTTCTGTAATCTTCTTGAGGAAGCAGCTCAGCGCCAACCTCAAACAACAGAAAACCCAACGCCAATTTTCATTTATAAACGCGCACAAACCACAAGGGAATTGGACAGAGCGGAATAATAAGCGTCGCTAACGACGGCTCGCCGCTGGATACTCAAAGGTGCAGCCGCAGAAAGAGGAGAGCGGAGAGCGCACAAATGACTGAACTTTAGAAAAGTACATCAAACTAAAATCATAGCAACGATTAAAAAGAGAAAAACACGATTAAAAAGATACAAACACGGGACAAACTACAGAACTACAATGTTATTTAAATCACTACTTCAACAAGATGATCTAAATCTATGTCATTTAGCGAGAAAAAAATACTGAAATAGCCTTCCAAAGTAGCCTATTGATTTTTCTAATTTTATAAACAAAGACAAAACGGCTTCATTTAAAAAGACCCACGCTGTGTGTCGTGTATGAAATATCAGGACTTTATTGAAGGTTGGGTTATGACACTGAATAAATAAACAGAGTTCACACTTAAATGACATTTGAAAAGTGAAGCTATGAACGATGTGGAAGCATGTCTTTTTGAATAGAATAAATACAAACCAAGTCTGAGCAAAATGCACATGAAATATGATATGTACTTTAACAAGCAGCTTAAAAGGAAAACAACGGCAATAAATAACATGATATATATTCGTAACTGACTGTGACTCCATCCAACATGGGACTTTGGAAGTTATTGGTCAAAGCAAGGGATGAAAAATATACAATGAGACAGTATTTAAAAACATGACCCAGCTCTCAAATGTTTGGTAAACTGCTTTCAAGCCAAGACGATAAAAAAAGGAATAGGAAAGTTACGGTTTCAGGTAAAAACACATAAATCAAATATAGCTTTAAAAGTGTTTTTAGTTAAAAGTCCAATTGAAATGTTCCATCACACGCTCTCATTACGACCCTCAGAAAGTCACATTTTGACCTAATGTCACTTGTGCTGTACCTCGAGCTCCACTTTCAGTAAAAGCTTGTGCTACTCAGTTTTTTAACATTACAAACAGATGATTCTTTTTCTCATACATATCTTATTTTACTTACATACGTACCTTTCCTGATAAAGAAAACAAAAATCAAAATCAAAATATAGTATATAATAGACACTGCTTAAGTCAGTAAAAAGTTGGTGAAAAGGCATTGCTAGGCTATTATGTTCAGCCGAGTCTCTTTTTTTAGTGAATTTGGATAGAAACATATTAAAACCCACTATCAGAGCCGTAGTTTAGCTCAGTCGGTAGAGCGCGCAGCCCATATATAGAGCTTAAAATGCTCGCCCCGGGGTTGTGAGTTTGAATCCGGCTCACGACCGTTTGCCAAATGTCACTCCCTGTTTTCCTGTCACACTACTGTCCTGTCAAATGAAGCCAAAAAAGGCCCCAAAAAATATTAAAAAAACACTGTGAAATAATAGCCATAATATAATTGTACATTTCTTTGATCGGCTACATCTGTTGGTTGTTTTGTAGTGTTGTGACAATCACTGAAGGACACACTTCTCCTCTTTCTTGGCCATCTTGCCTTTGTTCTGCTCCAGCGTCCGCTCCAGGTGCTCGTCCTCCTCCTCAGCCCTGCGGAGGTCAAAGGTCAGAAGGTCAGAGGGGGTCACGTGGGCAGGTATGCAATGTTCGCCGCAGCAACTGTCTTTGTGCGCCACCTGCGGACAGGCACGGTGCCCACAGCCAAGACCCTTCACCTGCCTGGCACCCTTTTAGGCCAATCAAGACGCCAATCTGGAAGTCCCGCCCCCACAGGTGTGCTTACGCTGCTGGGACTGAAGACAACTCGCTCCAAAAACTGAACTGTGGAAATGTACACCCACCATAGGCTGTAAAAGTTAACTGTACTTAAATAAATCTAACAAAGCTATTTCAACTGAGAGCCCAAAGTCAAATTTTTTCCAGAACTGATGTGATAAAAACTCGAATGTCAATTGCATTTACTTTTTGAGACCATAGACAGTCTTCCAGCCACTATGGGCCTTTGGTGGAGTATTGTCTGGGGTCCTGGAGTGGACACTGATAGAGATCCAATGATGACTGTCAGACTTGGGACAATTTCAATCAAAAATGCCTTATGTACACCTTACAAATATTTAACTAATATTTTACTTAGTGCTTTAGTATCCTAGTATTTATAGGCGATTGGTTTCCTACATTTTTAATCTTAAGATTTTACAGTATTGGCAGATTGTAGATTTTGCGGTCACCTTGGTGATCGGAGGGGATTCACTTTTCAAGAAACTTACTCTTTCTCCTGAGCGTCCAGATCTCTCACCAGGGCGTCCCGTTTGTTGACCAGAATGACCAGTTCATCCAGTAGCAGCTGCTCACGTCGCTTTTGGGCCTCAGTCTTCTGCCAATCTGAATCAACCAATGAGACAAACATATAAAGGACAATGGCATTGGTCACAAAGGATGTATCCATTATGAGACCTTTTCAACATTCAACACCCGGAAAATGAAACCCATAATGCATTTTCTTTGGGGAAATTAGCACTAGCCATCAAATATCGCCATAAAAGAAAATCGGCCTTTATAAGCTAAACGCTACATTGAACAGCTAACTGCTAATGTTTTATAACCAGGTGCTGATATTAGCCACGTTTAATCAGTTGAGATGTGCTGGACTTAATCACGTCAAAGGGACTACTGGTGTCACATAAATCATCTCAAAAGGGCTTCAGATCATTATCTTGAAGGACGGCACCATGTATAATGTGTGCAAATATGATCCACTTCATGAGCCTGTCTGGGTGTGTGCTCTGGGATCAAGTATTGGCCAAAGCAAACACAACTAAAGGCACTGCCATGTTGATCTATGTGGATTTATGCTGCACAAAAATCACTTACACGTGTTTATTTTAATAACCAGTGTATGCCCAAGAAATATGACTTTTGGAAATTGTGAATATGAACAAGTATGGAGACATTAATTGTAAACCTTTATGCACTTCTATGAAACATGTTGAATGATTTTACTTTGTGAGCTTAAACTGTAACTTATGTAATTCAAATATGTACATTATTTAATAAATATGCTCCAAAACCCAAACAGGTGTGCCCCACTCTTAGTTCTCTGGGGTCCATTCAGGAAGGGGCCCCACAGGCTCCAGGTGGGACCCTGATCCAAATCCCCTCTGCTGCTCCCCGGAGGAGGGGCGGCCCACGGAGGGGAGGCCCACAGGAGAGCTCCCTCTGGGGTACATATCCGCCCCGCACCCTTAGGAGCCATTGACACCCAAAGGCCCCCTATGCCTCAAACATACTTAAAACACCATGCTTATTTTTAATACAAATAATTGCTTCAAAATGATAATTGATTTTGCCATTGTCGTTAGAGACAGGGCTGTGCAATTATCTTTTTAGTAACACATTGAAACAGAACAAAAGCCATATCTTGAATGGCTGTGAGATATGGAGATAAAAGATTGTATCGTGTGATGAAGTTATGACAATCTGATGATCTGGGAAGATCATTGAATCATTGATACAGTTGCATTCATTTATGCTCTGCTATTCGTCTTTTTTACAGTAATAATGCCAGTGTTCATGTTGATATAAATAAGACAAATAAATAGCATTAATGTATGATGAACATGGACATCGATGGCAGTCAAATAAAAGACTCTGAGCAAGAGATCTGGGCGTAATAAAATTGTGATAATAATATCTTTTATACATATATCCTGTGTCTATAGATTGAATGCAAAAGTCCAACCCTCCAGAAATGTGTATAACTTCTGTGGCACACGGGCAACTTTAAACGTCACCTATTGATTCATAAATAAATGGAAGGTTGTAAAATGTCACTCCTCAAATAAAGTGGGGCTTTATTAAAAATAAATTGAGTCAAATTGTGTCAGTCAGGCGGGACAGGGAGATGCGTGTCCCGCTGGGCGCAGTATGTTTGTCCCAAAAGGTCTAGGCTCTCTGCTCTGGTCTGGACGCTTTGAAGTCGACCACAGAGCGAAATGAACACACCACCAATATTTGGCTTCATTCTTTCGGGAAGCAAATAAGCCCTCCCCAGCCTTTGTAGTGAAGTCAGTAAATATTATCAGAGTGCTGTGAGAATGTATTTGTCTGGTTTATTTTCAATTGATTATTTCACTTATTAAACAAAAAAATAATAATTCAAACTTGCCCGGCCTTATGTATGATTTCAGAATAATTTCTTTGGCTTTGGGACTCCAGCAAACTGCAGTAAGAGCCTTTATACACAAATTGAGATAACTGACAGTGCTGAACAAAAATCACTTTTGAGAGAGTCATATTTGATCACCTAAAACTTTTAAGAAATATGCAGAAATAAAGAAACCAGGATTGGTGGCAATTTCTCACACCACTGTATTGTAAAGTCAAGTAAAAAAACTCAATGATTTCAACAGTTGAAAGCTATGAGTCATCTTCTGAGTCATAGTTATAAGATGACTATGTATTTCAATGCTCAGCAATCCACTTTTGCTAAACTCAAACCTGCCAACCCACATTGCAGAAGAAAAGGAAAAAAAAACTCTACTCCCCACCTTTCAGAGTGGCTGCAGCCAAAAAGCCAAAGTCCTGGTGAACCCCAGGGAGTAGAGAGAGCGAGAGAGTGAGAGAGAGCGAGAGCGAGGGAGAGAGAAAGAGGGGCAGGGGGGGTTACGGGGCTAAGCCGGAGCTGTCAATCAAATGAGTCAGAGTCCCGCCCCACTCATTAAGAAGGTAAACAATAAAGAGCCGATGAGGGACGTGACCAGGCAACTCCGGGTAACCAGACACATGAGAACAAACGCCTGCAGCCACAGAGCAGCCTCCTGAACAAGCCCTGCCCCCCGAGGACCACTGTAAAATGTGTTAGTTAACTTTACTAGGAAACGGATTACCTTAAAATTACCAAGTGAATTCAACAAAAAAACAAAAAGAAATCACAGTATCTATGATTTAGGTGGAAAAGATCCTATGGTCAGGTTAATGAAGAGTTTTTTAAAAGTAAAAATAATAATCATGACAAATGACCTTTAGTTTCTACAGGTCAGATAAAGCAATTTTTTTAATTCTATGGCCTTCTTATGGCCGACACCTTTAAGTATGGTTAACTAGTTAATTTTTACAGTGCAGGGGTTAAAGAGAGGGAAGACTCAGACCATCCCACAGGATTAAGCCCCCTGTACTCTCTCTCTCCCCCTCTATCTGGGCGATCGAGCTGAGGCAGCGGGCGCGTATTCAGATAACCCTCATCGTGCACGCAGATGGTAACCATGTGAGTCTGCACAAGCCACACAAGAATGCACTGTGAACCCCTCCCATCCCACAGCCTCTCCACAAATGTATTCAGGAGACACCCGAGTGCTGCAAAAAGACATGTTTTTTGGAGAGCAATGGAAGAGAAAGGTGGTCATCCCGGTATCAGACTTATGTTTACATTACAGGCTTGAGTCACAGGTGGTTTGTCCGGAGTTAACTTTTTAAGAACTACACTATATGCAACAATAAATAACCTAGTTAATGCGATGCCGATTTCCATGGCTCTTACTGATTTCTCTTAATTCTCAAGGCCCCTAAAGCTGCCTTTGGCTTAGGTCCAAGTCAAAACAAGAGACAAAAGGTGTCACCAGAGGGAAGGAAAGTCAAAGGAATGGGATAAAAAAGTAGACAAAGGCAGTATAATGTTTTAGAAAAATGTTGACGTCCAAAATGTCTGCAACATTTAAAAGTAGGTAGGGATGGGATGGGATGGGATAATGAAAAAAATACAATAAAACAGTTAAATAATTAATAATAACAAAAACAATTTATGAATCTAAATATATAAAACATACTTGGTAATACATAAAACATACTTGGTAATATATAAAACATACTTGGGCGAGGCTGTTGGTAAGTAACTCAAGTACATACCAATATTGACACGTTACAGAAAAATGATCAAATCCTAAGTCACAGTAAATCTGTGAGCGACACTAGCACTAAGTGTGAATAGACCGAACAAAGTAAACAAACATGGTTCCCTCACTTCAGTTGAGAATCATTGAAAATCCCGCACAAAGCCTTCTCACAAAATAAACTAAATTAACGAGTGTAGGTCAGCCGCTCGTGGAAGAAGCAGTGCTACTTGTTATCGGCTGTTCCAGTCAACTAACGCCCCTGAAAGAGTTGGCCACATCATCAAAAGTCGGGTGTGATAGCATTCCTCGGTGAACCTAATCAATCAGGGTCTATGGCGTGCTGCCCCGATGTGTTACAAAGCCCAAATAGATTTACAAATGCTCTGTGTGTTTGGAGGTGGGAGTGCTGTGGTGCTGGTGGGAGGGGTGTGGAAGAGGGATAAGCTCCTGCATAGGATTACATATTGATTTTAAACATATAAAAAACCTTATCATATCAAACCGTAACAGGAAAAACTCAGGGACCCGGCTATGCATAAATCCTTTTTAGAAGGCAGGAGGGCGTCCACTTTAAAACATGCACGCACACAGACGCCCACTGGCAGACCCCGCCAAAGACTAGTGTGGTACGTACATAGGTGTGAATCAGTAAGCAGATAAAGAGGGCATAGTGGATCAATTTTGTGGCGAGTGAGATGAGAGCGTGGCATACAGATGGCATCTTTCTGCCTGGCATCATACCAATAAGGTATAGGTGAAGCCTACTGAGCATGCTCAACAACATAGATTCTCAATGTTTGGGTATGTTCAGAGATACTCAATAACAATAATGAATATTTATTTAATGATACAAGTTGTGTAAAGGGTTACTATGCAACAAGTGGTGGCTTGCGCACACACACTAAAGAAATATTGAGTAGAATATGAGTGAATATTGCAATAAGAGCGAATAATAGCAAATATTTCAATTGCAACATAAACCCATTGTCTTGGCTTCTAGTTCAACTGGTTTAGCTCCACAATCTGTATATCAACATTAATGAGTCTGCCATTCAAAAATCTATACAAGTGGACTTTTGAAGTTTTATGTCTCTCATGAACCTAATTTTGCATTTATTTAAACAGAAAATGGAAAAGTTATTTACCAAACTGCTAGTCTTCAAACTCTTTTGCACAATACTGTACATGTATGTAACACAGAGGTCCCAGTCAGCTATATTTAGGGATGATGCAACTAAATTAGTCAGTGAGGTTAAGCCTAGGGCCAGAGATGGGTAAGATTTCAGGACAGACAGTCGTATCCCTTTCCACCTTCTGTTCACATGTCTCTATAGTCTGAGTCTGTCGCCTACATCTGTCTGTCATTAGGTTGTTTACCTAAAAATATGCCTCAAACCAAAACAGACAGTAAGGTCAGGCCTCATTGTGCAGACTATTTATGGATATGTTTTAAAAAAAGTAGCAATTCAAGCAAAACTGCTGACCTATTTAAATTCAAGGCAAGGCAAGCTTAGACAAAAACAATCTTTGTGGGATCGCCTATAAAGCGGTCGATCTTTGAAGTAACAGATCAATTGGAAGTTTGGTTAGAACTTATATAGACTTCAAGACATGTGTCCTGCCCCACTGTTTGGGAAACATTGAGCAATTATTATATAACTGTTTGTATACATTTGTATATGCAACTCAGCAGTTGTATGTGCACCCTCTGCTAAGAATGCTCTTCTACCCTGGACAAGGTTCATGTATAGAGTTGTGTTATATATGCAGTCACTGACAGCTTCATTAGGTGGTCCCTGTACCTAATAAAGTGGCCCGGGGTGGTCTTCTGTGGCTTAAACCTCAGCTTCAAGGCTACTTACTATAGCTCTATCATCTTGAGTGGCATTTGTTCTCTGCATCTGGCATCAGAGTGGCATTTTTTAACTTCCAACAGGTTTGCCTTGACATGTCCTGGTCTTCTTTCATGTGAAAAGATAAATAGGTATACCTAATAAAGTGGCCAGTGGGTGTCTTTTCTCAGGGGTTTCTTGGTGCCTCCCACTTGACTTTTACACCAGCTCTTAACTTCTTTCTGCCATCTACTGGTCAGCTCAATAGTCAAAAAAGAGCTGAGCTTGTTGAATATCAAACAAACAGTGAATGTACAACTACAGACTCTTCCAGCCGCTCACTTCTATCTGTGGCTGCTACAGAAAAGGTAGAGCCTGTGAATGTTAAGTGCCTTCCTCAGGCCTGAGAGGGGGCCAGCTGATAAGTCAGACAGCGGCAAATCCAACAAGTCCACATGAAGGAGAGGTGACACCTTTCCACCTCACGCCACATCTCAAATCTTTCACTTTCACTACACGGCCACATGATGTACAGCACTGTGCAAGTGTCCTAAGCAAGTTTGAGAACATGGCTAAATAGCTTAACAAATAGGCAATTATTTATATAGTTTTACCGACCCATTTACAGAATACAATGTGAACGTTAAGGAGACGCTAAATCCAGTCATGTGACCACACTTCAAAAAGCTGTCAGAAGTATTTTTGTTGTTGTTTGTTAATTGTTCAAATTTTTGTACAGTTGTTGTTGGCTGCTCACACCTTTCTGTCTCATCATGCTAATCACAGACGCAATGATCAGGTTTGTGGAGCTAAGTATGGGTTTTGAGCTATGAATGTATGCACATGCATACATAAGCATGTTAATATGCGTGTTGTATGCACTGATAGCTGACAAATGTCCCTCTGGAACAATAAAGTCTATCTTATCGTACAATGACAAGAAAGATAATAGTAATTTGACTCATTATGAAAACATTGCTAATTACTAACTGTACTGTAACAAGAAAACAGCAGAAGAAAAAACTATTAAAACAAAAACATAAAATGCACAATGGCACCGAGAGCTGGAGTCTGGCAATTGAAGCAGAAAAAGTCAAATCCTCTCTTTTGACTGCATGCAGTCACAGCCGAGCTGCAGTTCAATAAAGATAAATAAATAAAACAGCCGGGTGAAGACAGAGGCAAATCAGCGGGTGAGTGGGGAACGCATGTTTCCTCAAACCTGCCCCCGCCTTTCTTGCTAATTACAATTGATTTATTATGGACCAGGTAGCTTATCAGGTGCCCAGTGTAATTACAATGGGTGTCCGAAGGCTGTATGCAGAAGGGGGGTGTTTGGGGGGGAAGAGGTGGCGGTGGTCAATGTCGAATGGCAAAATCAATTAGCATTGATTTGGCAAAAGGTTCATTTTGCCAAAGAGGACATTGTCGAAGGGGATTAAACTTGCCTGGCCCCCTGACAACTTTGATGCGACACAATGGCTGCATTTCTGGCTGCGCTATAGTTAACAAGCTTTCAATAATTTAACTGCATTTGGAATTTTTAAAACCCCAAACACAGTCCTTTCTCTGTGCCGTGGTGGGAAAATTTCAATTCAGGCATCGGCTAACCATGTCTAGCGAAGGAAACAGATAGCATTGATCAAGTATCAACGAGTGAAATCCCTGGCAAGCTCGCATCTTAATCCTCATCAAGAAGTCGACGTAGAATTTAAATCAACCTGCTTTAGGCACAAAATGAAGGTAACGGCTGGACAATATTCAAGGAGCGACCCCCGGCCAAAGATGTTGCATGTTGAAGCAGCTCAAGTATATTTAATTATAAAAAACATTTTGTCTAATTTAGCGACTTTAGTGTCTTGTTGACATCATTAGAGACTGGTGTAAAGGTAAAACAGTCCGTCTATTCGCACTGATTAAATAATGTGACAACATAAACCTCTCTCTGTCAGCATGTTGTCAGATTATTCTCTGTTTGCTTTTATTTCCAAAGACTGACGCTAATCCTTCACTCGGGCATTGTACAGAATTTAATTTAAGTGGCACTACCTGGGTTTTGCAAATACAGTTAATGGATAAAAAGTTGAGAATTACGTCGGTGTCTGACACCTGCCGACAACTCATTAAACACCAATGTGGATGCAGAGTTTCTTTTTTGTCCCAAAGTCTGAAACCTAACTAACAGATTATTATATAATATTTTACCAGTTTTTACCATTAATGTGAAACACTACTCATCATATTTTCTGGTTCCATAGAACATGAAGCCTTCTATCATTATTAGAGTGCATCTGTTTCACAAGGTTTTACTTTCACATATAGGTTTAATAAAGAAATAATAAAAAAAAATAAAAAAAAAATTATATTATATTACAATATTATAAAAAGAAAACTAATGCGAACATATTAAGTAATAAACTAGTTAGTAAATTAAAAAACACCCTCAAGAAATAACATCTGCATTCTTACCTGCAGAGACTAATTCTCAATGAGTATAGAACCTGTGTGTATGTGTGGCTTACCCTCGATGGCCAGCATGGCTCTGAGCTCTCTGTTGAGCAGTTCAAAGCGCCTCTCCAGATCATGCTCTTTCTCCCTGTGGCAACAGTTAGGGAGAGGAAAAACACAGGCAGTGAGCGACAACAAACTTCATCAATATGTTAATGACTAAATCATTAAGCACTTAAAGAAACCTGCAATAAACATTGATTCAGCCAGTCGCCTGGACCTGCAGTGGCTTCACATTAATCTACTGCACATAGCTGATACACAGTGAGGATAGAGCCCTAGGCAAGTGTGAGGGAAACATTTAAAACGTCAAAAAACACATTCAAACAATACAGTGACGAGGGCCAGAATGGATATGTTCATTAAGGGGCTTTAAAGCAGTTGTTCTGAAGTTCTCAGCTGGTCTCACTGTGCTGTCCAATTTTATTGTGACACTTTTTACATGTACAATATTTAGCTTTAAAGAAGCTGAACATACTTTATATAAGTCATTAAAACCTTTTTTACCCAAACACACAATTTGGGAAGACCTACTTTAAATGTTCTAGTAAACTATGAGCTACTTGCAAGGACAATGAAATTAAAAAAAACATGTATATTAATGCTCCATGAGTGTAATGTCATAATGCATGTAAAGCAATGAACAGTGATGCCTTGTTCAATGTGACCAAAAGGTAGCTCACTAATGTAAAGGAAAAAAGGAAAGCCTGAATAGGTGACCTTTAACTGTATGTGATCCAGCGTGTGCATTCATGGATATATGTGATTTGTGTGAACGCTGCACAAATTGAATTCCTTCCTCTTTCAGACATATTATAAAATGAGCTAATTTGGCCCTTAATAGAATTTGTCCTTCACAGGCGCCTTTTCTGTTCGCCTGCACAAAGAGAGAACAGAGAGGGCTCATAATCAGGCCCTCTGTCAATTGGCCACTTTAAAAGCCTCCCCTTTCCCACGATGTAATGTGATTATGAATACTTCAATCTCTCCTCTCCTCGCACACTTTGAAATCACAAATGAAAAAAGGAAAATCGCTGCCCGTGTGTGTTTCTGTGCACGTGTCTCCACCTGCCACAGCTGACCACTTACAAAGAGACTAGCAATAGAGTGACGATCGCTACATTTCTATTGATTTCATATTCTCATCCGCATGTCAATCAATGAGGGCATAGACACAGGGGCTCAATAGAGTACAGTGAGGTACAGCACCCTCCTGTGCCGCAACAAGGAGTCAGATGTAGTGTCTGAATTCAAGTATTTAAGGGGTATGACCTGAGCTTACATAAAATACAACTAATGTTAAATCCAGGTGAAATTATTTGATAATTCTGATTATTAGTCCCTTAGCCCATTGCTAACTAAATCAGCGAAATTGGTCCATGATTTTGTGCAATTGTGAAAGGATGGGATAAAAGACTGGGATGTTATGCACATACAATACAACTATAGACCCTGTGTTATTTATTATATATATTTTATCTGACCATGTCCAATGATGTAAAATATTTCACCTGCCATAATTATTATTTTACTTTAGTCCCTCCCCCAGCCTCTACAGCAAGTCAAAGTTGATGGGTTACCACTTTGACCAATAGTGATGTGATGTTACTGTAGGATTGAGAGACTAAAGTAAAACTGTCAAATCAGTCAAGCATTTTTTTTTTCATACGTCATCTTGTCACCTGTCAGTGGTCAAAATGGTATGCATGCTTAGTGTAAAATAAGGAACACAATGAAGAAATAGCACTTAACAGTGAAATAACATACAGTAGTGAGAGCTGGTTCTGTCTCCGGATAAGAGCGTTCTTCTTGTTGACCAACATGAACCACTCCTGCATCATGGCTTCCTCCTCCTCCTTATTGTTGCCTGAAAAAACACAAACAAAAAGATAGCAAAGTTAGGCTCAATGTCACCATAAAAACACACTCATTAGCAAGTCGTTTTAAGGTCAAAGTAAATCAGAGGCAAGATAATTATATCGGCGAAAACAGCGTGTCGCCGATATTATGGAATCACGTCGGTGCGCGTCCGCGTCCGCGTCCGCGTCCGCGTCCGCAGATCCTAGCTGTGAACGCGATAACTCAA
>JAVQKC010062260.1:0-10954 GCA_036025475.1 Philypnodon macrostomus
CTTCTGTTAGAACAGCACAAAGGTATATTAATGTTAAACTTGTGTTCATATAATCAATGTAGTCATTTATGAATGATGTGAATGACTGACCTGGTTATAATACTGTCCGAGGTAGTGGTGTGGCAGAGCCATGCCGTCATATAGTCCCTCTGCTTCTTTGCTCGCATACTCCGAGTGAAACCCACTGCCTCCCATCTGACTCATGCCCCTCCAGGTCCCCTCCATGTGACCACCTCCATAACCTTGATAATATGCATCATTCATGCCTTTTCTGTAAACAACAGAGTGCTGATTGAAGCCCATATTAGTTGTTGTGGCCATGCCCATGTCCACATTCACCATGTTCCCGTCCATCTGTGTCGGCAAAGCCATTAGAGGCACATCCTGAAAAAATACAACAGCAGGACATTTTAGAATCAGGCACATTTTTACCTAGTAGAATAGAAGATCTGCCAAGTTCTTACTGTGTTCTCGCCCTGGCCTTCAGTGTGGTAGTTGATAAGATGTGATTTTGTGTCGAAAGGAATCTCAGCAAATTCTCCTGCCAGGCCACTAAATGCTCCACATTTGCAGACAAGGGCCAACAGAGTAATCACTGAAAATGACAATAAAAGTGTGAGAGTTGCAACCTTCTTTCTGGCAGAATAATGTGTTCAGGTGCATTTTTATTATTATTATTATTTTACTTAAACAATTAAGCATTAAAATCTATTTAAATGTTTCACCACTGAACACATTGAGAAACTCACACAGCAGAAGGAGCAGGCCCAGCAACAGCAAACCGATGCCTGCTGGACCAAACTTAATTTTTCTTTCTGGTTGTCCAGTGCCTCCTCTTTTTCCACACTTGACTCCATCCTCACAAGTACACACTTGGACTTGGACCCTCTGTGGTTCAGGACAGGACTCCCCCTGCTGGTCAGTTACTATAAACTCCACTTCAAACACACCGGGCCACAGAGACTCAGGTCTCAGGATCACTGCTGTGTCTGTCATTGAGAGAGGTCAGGGTTAATCATCAAATGGACAAAAGTGCAACTAGAGTAAACTCGATACTTTAAGCACAACACACTGTACTTAAGTACAATGCTTTACATCTACATTCACTTTTAATTACCCTATTACTATTAATTCATTCAATTAATACACACGTCACATCTTTTGCAAACTATAACACGTGTCCAGAGGCCGGCTGGAAATAATATTTGGCCAATATTAAATAAACATACTTTTTAAAAATTCCAAAATAGGCTTTTCTAAATGTATTATGGAATTAAGAAGTTAGAAAACTCTGACTCACCATTTAGATGTTGCACCTCCCACTTGCCCTGAGTGTTCTCTGGGTTGATGGTGTAGTGGAAAGGGGCCCCGTTGGGGAATGCGTCCTCATCGCGAGCGTTTACAATAACACTGCCATCAGATATACACATAGTCTGGACAGTGCTGGTCAGAGTGGGACAGTGGTCGTTGAAGTCCTCCACTTGGATGGCTATGGTCCCAGTGGCTGTTTTAGCTGGCATGTCTGAATAAAAATCCAAACCGGACACATTAGCTTTACGGCAAATTAAAAGTGTTCAACCAACTCATATTTAGGAGAATATATGTAAGTCTACCTTCTGTAATGCAGAGTACTTCAGCGTAGTATGTCCCGTTGACCAGCAAAGGAGATTCTCTGTCAGGAAGTTTGTTCAGTCTGATCTCAGCTGTTTCTTGATTGATGGTCAGCCAGTTCCCGAGGTCTGTACCTTTCACATATCTACAAACAGAACAGAATCATGTTAGTGGGAGAATACTAGTGCAGTGTATTTTGAAAATTTATACCGTACAAAATTTGGTATCAATAATATTTTGCCCAGCCACAGTTTGAGCTATAAAAATAAATGCAAATTTGGTAAAAATGTTTGGAGCTACCTGACATTCTTTGCCAGTTCCCCCGTGTCCTGGTCTATGGCTGGATACTTTGCGATGATACCATTAATACTGGTGCTGCTTCCTCCCTCTGAGATGGGTATTGCTTTGACTTTGGGGTTGAAGCGTGGCCCCTCAGGCTGGTTCTTCACATTGATTGAGATTGGGTAGTTGTTATATTTACTCCCCCCTGCGCTGGAACCACTGGCACCACTAGCTCCAGAGGCACCGCTAGCTCCAAAGGCACCGCTCGCTCCAGAGGCACTGCTCGTTCCAGAGCCCCCTATTCCGACCCCGATGTTGGTGACGCCTGCAGAACCGTCAAACATCTCAGCCTTGTTCTTCAGTGTCAGTCCCAGGTCTAGTTTCTTGATGTCCTCAAAGTCCACAGCCTGGTGAAAAATGTCTTTGTTAGTAATCCACTATTTACTCATTTTGACAGACTAAATTGCTGTTTACACTTGTGAAGCCATACTGTTTGTAATGAACATTGGATATTGGAGTAATGTTTAAAGCTGGGCATTTACAGAGTTTTATTGGTCAGCTGGAATATTTTAGCAATTTAATTTAACTAACTAAATGAAGATGATAAAAATTAATATGACAAATAAGAGACTATATATAGTTAAGCTTGAATGTAACAATTAATACTAATACCTCCAATGTATCATAAAAAAGTAAAATAAAATACAGGCCCACATTTTACTTGTTTACCTTAGAGTTTAAATGAGCCTTTATTGCAACCAAATACTACAAGTGCAAATACAGCCTGTACATTAGAAGTACCTTATCGAGCATAAGGATTCCTTCGTTGGTCCTGGGGTCTGTTTTGATGCTGAAGTATCCAGCTTCGTTCCCTTGTACAATCTCAAACACAGCCTCCCAGTTTGGTGTACCCACCAAATCCAGGTCCTTAGCTTTGAGCCGCATCACCTCTATACCATATGTGTTCTCCTCAATGCTGGCCTCATACTGTGAAGACAAGCAATATTACACCATTGAAATATGAATGAATATGCATGTAATGTGTTCTTGTATACAAACACACATTTCAAAATAAGTACATACATGAAGTTTCTCCAGAGTTGGCAGATTGTCATTAACATCAAGAACTTTAATGGTAACTGTTCCTGTTCCAGTGTTGCCTTTTGGGTCACCATTCAAATCTTGAGCTTTGACTGTCAGAACATAAGTGTCCACAGTCTGGGGAAAAATAAAACAGTACATATTATAGAGAAAAAGTACTTCCTTACTATGTAATTCTAATCTAATCATTCTTAAGTCTTAAATGTGTCCAAACTGTCCATAGCCTTTACCTCTCTGTCAAGGGTGTCTCGCTTCACAACAATTTTCCCATCCGGCTTCACGGAGAACATATCAGTCGGTGGGTCCTGCCTTATAAGGCTGTAGGATATCTGGGAGTTGGGATTTCCTGGTTCATCGATATCAGTTGCATTTATTGTCATAACTTCAGTACCTACAATAATAAGTAAATAAATAATAGACAAGCATGTATGCCACAGTGTAAATGTATTGGATATCACATAGGATAAGACAGTTTGAACTTTTTAAATCATACATAATAATAATAATAATAATTACCCTCAATGACTTTGGCAACTATGGCAAATAATTTGATAATTTGCTCTAAGTAAATAATCTGAAAGAGAATGGTATTTCTAATATTTTGCTGAAGTAAAATATATGATTATATCTGCACTACAATTGTCCCCATATTCTCACACTAAATAAAGTATATGGAAAGCTCAGAAACAGTTATAGGAATCTTTACTGGTGTTTAAGGACCCCTGCTGGCCTTAAAGGGTTACTACAGTTTTGCTTGGTACATCATTTTCAAAGCCTTACCGACTGGACTGCGCTCGTAGACCTCCCCTGGTTTAAAAACATCAAACTTAGGTGAATTGTCGTTCTCATCCACCACTTTGATTTTTATTCCGATTTTGGTCTCAGCGTGTCTACCATCCGTAAAGGTAGCAATCCCTAACAGCTGGAACAAGACAAACATAAAATCACATTATGCCTGTTCTATTTCATTTTAACTATTCATTTAGTTAAAAAATTGTTGTGAAAATCTATAGCTCTTACATTATAGACATCGATGTCTTCTCGGTCCAAAATTTTTGTCAGTCGGATAAATCCTGTTTTGGAGTCCACTACAAAAACATTAAAAGGAGCCTGGTTTGCTCCGATTCCTTCCAGAGCATAGTTGATGTTGTTATTCTCTTCAAAATCTGAGCGGATCTGAAACAATGTGCACACAAGTTTAGACCAAACGTGTTTAGTCTAAAACAAGCTCTAGATATCTAAAGAATGAAGGCTCTGAAGGAATCAATCATCAGACTGAACATGTAGGCCCTCTTTTACAACGCTGGATAACTTTGAGATCAAACGTAATTCATTTGTTCATTTTCTATCTAAGGTAGATCTCGACGGACACTGCTGTTACTTCGGAGCAGAGTATGTTCAGCAGAGAAGATAAAAACCACAGCTGACTGGATCATTAACGTACAGTGAGCATTACCTTTAGCTACGTAGAAACACTTGCTTATCAAGTCATATGCACAAGTTTAAATACTTATTATTATATTTCTAGATATTGAAATATTGAAATCTGTGCCACGTAGTCTTAAGTGTATTTATTGAAAACATAAGTATATTCAGTGCACATTTCTGACTGGTATAATGTGTCTTTACGGTAAGCTTCAAACCTAATATATAGCTCATATATTAATGCCACTGTTGTTCACTTTTGACACAACTCGTACTGTGCCCCATAGTGAAAATGTGCCTTAAACTCACCTTTGCAACATATTCATCTTTGGTGTAGTCCTTATTTTCCTTCAGAGGTTTTGGAGGCAGGACCCACTCTCTTCTTTGTCTCACCAAAGACTCCGCATTAGCAACAGCAACAACCTACAAACACAGGACGGGTTATAATTACAGACAATAATGTTTCCTGTGAATAATACGGGCCATAGAAATAATGATAGATGTTGTATGTGTACGTAATCATTCTGAGGGCTGGGTGAGGTGTGGTGAAGTGGCAGCTGAGCATATCGAAGTCTGTGTTTGTGCTCATGTTACTGTGGAATCAGAATAGAGAGTACTGCCACTTCTTTAAAACAAAATAATCATGGTAAAATATAATGTCATCTTTAAGAGTTTGATCCTGATCTTTACAAAATTATTTTCAGCACAGGAAAATATATTGATTGAGTCATAAACATATATAGTTATTGAATTATATTGAAATGTTGATATCTTCCATCCCCAGTTATTTTGTTAATGGAAATACGTGTTGTATTGCTGGAGGTGTCTTGTTCCATTCCAGGATTTACATAAATGCATGCACATGAACTGACTTGACTAATTGCGCACTTGCAGAAAGCATTGTGAGTTGGCAGGAACAAGACTGCATGATTTATTTGACTTAAAAATCACAGATTAAAATGTTGCCTTTGGAGACTAGTTCTCTGTATCTTTCCATAATTATACTATGTTCTAAATCCAGTCAGTATCAAGACCCAAATACTGAAGGCATTCAAAATCAAATACATGTTTATGTTGGTTCAATATACAGTATAATTCTTTTTTTTAAATGAGTTTCAATTTCAACTGATCATCAATTATTTGCCGCTATGTTCTTTCGGAGAGTTTTATGACGAGCACAAAGTTCCCACGGATCAGATTACTTAAAATCTAGAAGCAAATATGGGGTAATCAAAACAATCATAAATCCCCTACTATTCTGAACTAATGAACCCAAAGGAAAAGGTCTTGGCTGCACAATGTCAGTGTCTGTCTAGGTTACTTGATGCCTTCTTTAGCTCACTACACAAAGTGAAACTGTATCCTGTGGTGGGTAAGAGGCCTTGCTTTCACTTATTTAGGTGTATAATCCTACACGGCGTAAAGGTCTATAGAAAAATGTATTTTACGTGAATTATTGTTGAGTGCATTTTTATACTTTTTGTTTAATCTGGAAATATGTTTGCTACCATTTATTGGACTGAAATTTGCCCAAAAACCCAGACAACTACCTAGGTATCCTACAAAAATGTATTAACAGGTCCAAAAATGGGTACTCTTGAAAACAAAACAAGTTCACGTATTTAGTGTAAGGTAAGTAGCCAGCACTACAATAGCCCAAGTACCACTGTAGTACCTGTACCTATATACCACAACTTGATTCAGAACCAACCCAGAACAAGCATAAAACCTGAATGGAACCAAGTACTTACAATAGCCAACAGTATAGAAACACACGCAGGTGAATAAAGTTGAATCATCGCTGTAAAAACTCCCAGTGGTCGTGTAATGTGTTAAAATCCAGTATCTGTGGAATGTCCCGGCTGATAGTGAGCTGTCAGCCTCCTGTGTTGGCTTTATGAAGAGGAGGAGGGTTTCCGCCTCACGGATCACTTACGCCTCACCTGCGCCGCGCCCGAGACTGAACACAGCCTCCGGGCACGAGCTCAGAGCAGACCACTTGTTAAGCACACATTTACTGGAAAACAACAGGCTGTAATCATGTGGTTCATTTCGTACATGTCCAAATTAAGGAACTGTGGCCATGATTAACAACAGAGGTATATCGGCTTCCCTGTGTTCCCAGCTCAATACAATCCAATCCAATACAATGGTCACTTTTAAATCAACTAAAAACGTATTTTTATAGAATGGCTAAAAAGTGCTATAGAAATAAGGCTTATTATTATTATTATTATTATTATTATTATTATTATTATTATTATTATATTTTTGGAGATCATGATTATGTTACAGAAATGAATAAACTGTTATCAGACACTTTCGGTTGTTCAGTAGAATATCCTTGGGGTTTAGAAGTGCTGACGGTGTATAAACCACACCCTTAGATGATATGATGCTTACCTGTCCCACACCTTGGCAAATCGGAAACTATGCGACCAATTGTAATACAATAATCACATTTACATGAACGTAATTGCCCCTGGACAGGTGCTAAATGACAGAGTTTCTGATTTACATTCAACCTAAAAATGCCCAAATGCCACATATAAGTGTTTCAATACTTTTAGTAGATTTCTATCTTGATAAATCCGAATTGTTTTGACTGGTTTGTTACTTGTGCTCACTGGGCGTAATGGTATGTTTCAAGCTCGACTTCCTCCACCTTTCAAGGCCACTTCCTCCACCCTCACTTTTTTTCTTTTTTTTTTTACAATATAATAATACTCAACAATTCTATTTCACCAAACATTTCATAATGCTACATAAAGATTTATTGAAGTTTGACTTTTTATGCTGTTGCCTGTCAGGAGGAGTTAGGATCCTGATAAGACCCTGGTGGATTAGCTCATACATGTTTTAGGAAAGGCCTGTAATGATATTTTTATTGACATGTGTGGATGCAATGATTCACTTGACAAATCCCTCCTTGTTCAAGAGATTCAAGACTGTATTGTTCTTTGGACGGATCCACAAATAAAGGAAGGTTAAAAATGATCTGAGTAATCCCATAAGATCCGTGAGTGCTTTATTCCCTCAGGATAAATAATTACAGGGCCTTGGATATCCTCCCTAAAAGCTGCTTATTTGGCACAGAGGTACACTTTAGAAATGACCAGCCATTCACTCTCTTACTATAGGTCCTATAAAAGGACCAAAACATTTTATTCCCACCTTGCATGACTCTAAATTGCCCCTAGTGAATGAACTTTTTGTCCGGTCAGCCCCATGAGACAAATTAGTCACAATCTTGAATCCCACTTAAGGCTCCTAATTGCTGGAATTAGCATCAGTAATCTGTGACCCCTAATAGAAATAAAGATGAATGAATAACCCCTTAATAGGAAATACTCTGGAAGTTTTTGGTGAGGATTGTCTGGGTAACTGGTAAACTACATAAACAAGTGAGTGAATAGGGAGTTCTGGTGAAGTAGGTGTATGAGCTGGGTGTGTCTTTCACACAAGCAATGTGTCATCAGGTATGACATGTACTACTAAGGAATATGAAGTGATTTTTTTCCATTGAGCCTGCTCTGTCATTAGGAACGTAGAATCATGTGTTATATAATGCTAAATGTATGATCTGCTTCTGATGTGGGGGCCCAGGCAAAAATTCACAGGGGTGCTCTCATCACCTTTTCATCATCCTTATATAATGAAGAATCCAACACTAACACAGCCTACTGTAATAAAAAAAAATAATAATAAAGTTCCTGAGTGGGTGGGTGGAGAGAGTTCCAAAGGGGGGGTGGGGGGTTTAGGGGTTCTCTGGTGTGTTCTCTGGAGCGGGTATGGGTGAGTAGGCGGGCGACTGAGTTCTGAACATATTGCAGTTTTTGTAGGTGGCTCGTATTTTATGGTTACATTTACAGAAAAACAAAAAATACAAACCACAAAGATATATCAATGCACATTAGTACTGTACAAATTCCTTGAATAAAAATATAAAATACATTTAGTCTGCAGTTTTACAGTTAAGTTTTGCGGCACACAGTAAAAGTGATTGAAAGTTGGGCCCATTCTGGCTAGGCCTTTGTCTTCCTGCGACATCAATGTCATTTAAAAGTAAGTGATAGTGGTTATTATGCAGACTTAAACAAAAGTTTAAACATTCCAGAAAGTTCTTGATGGACACCATAAGGGTATGTAAAACCAGCTTTGGTCAGTCAACTTTCTCCTTTAAAAGCAGTAAGCTTTGGAACTCCTTACCCCTGGACAAGCTTAATACATGTCTGAAGACCAATCAGAATTGTACTCTGTTATCCTTTTAGTTTGACTTACTTCTTGCTTTTTAGTCTGAATCTTTATATCTATGTTGTGTATATTAAGAATTGATGTTTTATTTGATTTTATATTGTAGTATTGCTTGTTTGTTAGTTTTTGGTAGTAAGCCTATCCTGGGACAGGAGTCAGCCACTTTCTTTGTATTGTATCTATGTTATATGCATTGTCCCTGTCAAATAAAGTAATAAATAAATACATGTACTGTGTGTGCGCTGGTAGGCTAGTGGTGAAAAAGGCAGGGTATAGTTGCCATGTCATAACTGTGGCTTCTGAGGCTGTTTGCTTTGCTTTAGCCTAAATCAAATTAACGGTTATTATTCACAATACCCAGTTCTCACTCTTTGTTTAAATTTCTATTGAAAGCACTGGGTACTGTTTTCCACATTTAGCCATTTTCGCATTGGCTAAACCGGTTCTACAAGAACTACTCTCACTCTGTCGCTGAGATACTGTAAAAACAAAGAGCGGCTTCAACCCTGACAGCAGTTCACCTGGAGTGACTCACCTCATCAGAATAAAAACGTGAATGAGGAAATAGAGCAGAGAGGGGCTGCTCTAGCTCCTCATTCACGTGGATGTCCCCCTAAACCTGATGGAGCCATAGACACACATTGAGGTCTCTCAGCACAAGGACCTCATTCATCAGTTCTGGACACATCTCTAGCCTGTCCGTCCTGGGACTGGAGCTCTCTATCATGTGGTTCCCCCCAAGGTTTCTCTTTTTCCCATAAATGTTTTTCCTGACCGCGATGGGGGGTCTAAGGACAGGGACAGTGCTTTTGTTTGTGTGTTTATTCACTTTGTTTATTGTTTACATACATCTCTTTCTGTGAAGCCCTCTGAGGCAAATATGTTGTGATATAGGGGAATATAGATAAAATTGAGTTGCATTAAAAACATGACAACATTTACTGAACTGAACTTATATTATGTTGTACCTATACCTGTCCATTACTGTCAAATAATACTGTGTTCCTGTTATTATTAATCAAAGACTGTATTTCCGGCAGCAGGAGCTATAGAATCTTGGTGGTTAGATCCCTGCCTGGTTCATACTATCATTGTGTCCTTGGGTAATCACTTAACCCACTTTGCCTATGTTTTGAAAGTGTGTAACCCTGGTCCATTTTAATACAACTTCACTTTCACTCTCAAGGAGTAGTGGATGTAGAAGGTGATCCATCCTGCAGCTCTCCGACCATAGACATGTCTGTGGTTCAAAAGCAGAATGCAGGGAATGGCTCAGGTTGCTCAGTAGCCTCTGACCTGTGTGAAGAGGAAGCTTGGTGTATAACCTTTACACATGTAAAGTAAACTGGATCTGTGTATTCAGAGGGTTTCCTTGTGTGTGCGTGTGTGTCTGTGTGTGCGTATGTGCGTGCGTGTGCGTATGTGCGTACGTGTGTGTGTGTGTGTGTGCGTGTGTGTTTTTTTTCCAGGAAATGTTATAAAGAAAAGGAAATTCCAAAACACTGTCTTTGTTGTTGTTGAAACATGCACATTGTACTGGAAGATTCATAGATTGAGATCAAAAGATTGTGGACTTTTACTGTTGGCCTCACCTTTAATAAAGTGGCCAGCACTTTCTCTAAAGATACCCATTAATTACCCTACTTTCATTAATTACCCTACTTTCATTAATTACCCTACTTTCATTAATTACCCTACTTTCATTAAATACCCTACTTTCATTAATTACCCTACTTTAATTAATTACCCTACTTTCATTAAATACCATACTTTCATTAATTACCCTACTTTCGTTAATTACCCTACTTTCATTAAAAACCCTATTTTCATTGAATACCATACATTCATTAAATACCCTACTTTCATTAATTATCCTACTTTCATTAATTACCCTACTTTCATTAATTATCCTACTTTCATTAATTAACCTACTTTCATGAAATACCTTATTTTTATTAAATACCCTACTTTCATTAAATACCTTACTTTCATTAAATACCCTACTTTCATTAATTACCCTACTTTCATTAAATACCCTACTTTCATTATTATATTGGCGAAATCACGTCGGTGCAGATCCTAGCTGTGAACGTGATAACTCAAAAACGAATTGCCGGATCAGTTTCAACATTTGCACACAGGTGCATACCATAAAGATGCCGAACTGTATCGATTTGGGTACTTCTTCGATGAATAATAATTAAGTAATTAATTAATAACGGGCCAAAACTGTGAACGCAATAACTCAAAAAGTCTTTGCTGGATCTTTTTCAACTGTTGC
>JAVQKC010062269.1:0-17914 GCA_036025475.1 Philypnodon macrostomus
AAGTAGCACCTTTCGCTCTGATTACTGCTTTGCACACACTCTGCATTCTCTTGATGAGCTTCAAGAGGTAGTCACCTGAAATGGTCTTCACTTCACAGGTGTGCCCTGTCAGGGTTAATAAGTGGGATTTCTTGTCTTTTCATGAAAATAAAGAAAACTCATTGAATGAATGAGGTGTGTCCAAACTTTTGGTCTGTACTGTATGTGAAAATCTCTGTAAATCATCGTTCATTTCAAAGGGTCCACCTGCGTACGACTAAATCCATTCTCATTATCAATTATGTACTTAATAAAGTGGCCAGTGAGACTGATGCATGCTCATTGAAGCCCCTTTCAGAAAGCAGGACTGCTGGCAGAGGTTTGCCCATTATCATTGTAAGGTATAGGGATGGCATTGACTTAATTTATCTGCAGTGCGGTGTATTGATGGAAAACTCCTTTGGGCAATAAATCCCCAGAGGTTGTTACAGTATAAAATGATAATGGCCCCAGTGTAGCTAACTCCAAAGCATTTCCCAAAACTGATTTTGTAAGGATACAACTCACAGTACCCTTCTTCTACGAGCAAATGAAAAGCCGTCTGATGCAGCAGTATGCAAATCTCTGTCTGCCGTGTTGCTCTTGCATCATGTGGAGTGATAAATGCAGCTAATAAAAGTGACAGCTGAGTGTGCACATCGCCGGGGGCAACGCACCTTCACTATTTTGTTTTATGAAGACTACATTTTAAAATATCTGTCTAGCACATCTGAGCAGAAGATTGAACATGTAAAAAGGCCTAAAGAAGCAGAAAGCTAATAATTTCATTTACATCGATAGATCCTCTATATTACTTACAGTGAAAACGTTTGAGGGGACTATTTACAAGCATAACTTTTAACTTTCAAATACATAGTAGGTATTTTAGTGTTTATAGTGATTTTATCTAACCCCAGTATGGAGGTTGTACAGATCCTGTACATTGTAACACAAGGTGGGGTTATAAATTACTGTCAGTTCTCTAATATTACCATCTGCTATAATCAATGTGAAAAGGTTAGGTGATTAAAACCTATTCCGACAACTATGGCCCCTATGGTGACACAGTGACATACACTGACATTAATTTACAGCCACATTCATTCACATGGAGCAATGCAAGATTCATCAGTTGTAATAAAACATACATGTCTTTGAACAGTGAGAGGAAGCCAGTATAGTATTATTTTGAACAATCGTTTTTCTTTTACCTGCAGTGACACTTATAGTAACTGTAAAAGCTTGTGTTCCCACAGCATTTAACTGCCATAAGTCTAAAGGTATGGTCTCAATCATGAACAGCACTGAAGATTATTCCCTTGTATGTCACCATAAGTGTAGCTGCAACTGTCTGTACGCTTCTATATCAAGATAACTCATCACTCCATGAACTTCATTGCCTGGTATTAAGACATTCATTCCGTGGTTGAAATTGCTGTGAGTGGAATCATAAAACTAAGCCAGTGAGCTGATTCCCATTTCCCCTCAGCAATCAGCGTCTCTATCTGTCCTGCCTTATGACATGAACTCTCCCAACAGCCAATGACCTTGACACATTGAAGTCACGTTTCAACATTTTGACAGGTTGGCACTAGATTTTAGACTAAAATTGTCCCTTCTTCACCTGAGATGAGCCTCAATGTGTCCACAATCACAGCCTAATAGAGCCCCAGCAGCATAGATGCAGCGGGGGTCCATACAGCTGACAGCGGTGGACATTTTCAGGTGTGATTACCCACATGGGAGACAGGCCAGTGTTTATTTCATATATATGGAAGTCCAGTGGTGAGGGATATGGATGTACTGCAGTGTGTGCGGTCTGGGATATTGTCTAAACGGTGAGCCATCAATATTGGTATGGGTGGTGGTAGATTTTCTTCAATATAATGTAAGTGGGTCACGTTCTTTTCACACCAAAGTCTATGATAATATTTGGCGTTTCAAGTACCATTTAATTAGTAAACTAAATAAGAAAAATGCATTACTTAAAATTGACAAAATATATCTATAGGGGGACTAAACCTGACCTTAAGTCCAGGAGGTCTAAAAGAGAACTAAACTAGGTATAAACTAGGACTTAACCAGGTCTATGTAAAAACTAAACCAGGTCAACAACAAGGCTACCTTTAACCCCTGAAAACCTCATCCTTTACCTTTAGGCATTTGGCAGTTACCACAATATTTGTCCACTCAGAAAGTTTCTGCTGGCTTGAGCAATTTAACCCACAACCTTCATGATAAGAGGCAGGAATAATATGCCACTGTGCACCCCATTAGTTGAGATATTGTTTTTTCTATGTATAAGTCACATTTTACCTTTTAATAGCTACAATGTTCAGAGATACCAACTGACTACAGAGCTGTATATTACCACATGGAAATGAAAAACAGTTGGATGTAATTGCAGTGAGAGAGTGAGCACATGAACTAATTAATGGATCATTGTTGTTTGTTTGGGACTAAATCCAATTAATGTTACAGACATTAACATTGGATTCATCACATGGGATGCGCCAAATGAAAACAGACTAAAACATATCTCATAAAAGGAAATAGATTTTTAGCAAATTCCCCAAAAAACAGCACAAGAATAAAATTAGATACAGCAAATTAGCACTAAAAGCTGCTGTAGTTTAAACTGTGACTCCTGAATCCAATTAAATTAATAAAAACAAGGGGAACTATAACAGTCATTGAGGGGATATTGTTAAGCAGAGAGAAGCCAATATCTAAATGAATGCTAACGAGCAGAATCCAATTGCGTTAGCTGATTGCCTTGTGAGCGGCAGGCTGCAGTGTTGGGCCAATAAGGAGATGCATAGGGTATAATAGGCACTCATCTATTCACGGTAATTGTGTTTCCCCTACTACAAGAATTGGTAGACCTTTCATTTTCTCCTCAGGGCAGTGGACATGCATGAGGAAGGGCTGTGGGGGGGTTGTTAGAAGAGGATTATAAAGGCCTCATCATCAGTGGGCTCTCTTCAAATGGTTGCTCACGCTCAGACCTCTCAACCTCAGGCTCTTGGGCAGTCTCTACGACAACACACTGTGTTTTTTCAGACTCGGATGGCAAACCTAATGCCTTCTGTAATATCCAGCCAAGATGTTCAAGCAGGTAGGATTATTGAAGAGGCTTGAGTTTATCTTAACATGCCACGGTTGTATATAAAACCCCGAGAACCTAATATCTAAATAAATGTATAGCTTTCATAGAGACGGATTTATTCATTCTCTTGTGTACTTCTTTGAGACTATCCCAGCAATCTGTGGGGCACCATGGTCAGGACTACAAAACAGACTCACTGGATGGTAGGTTACAGATTTCAATGGTTAGTTTATTGTCATTACTAAACCACAGAACATAAATATACATACGATAATTGCACTGAACCCACTAATAAGTGTATTCCTGCTGACAAAAGTTAATATATTGAGTTTTAAACCATTGTCCTAAATAGTATTTTTCCAGTGTAAGAATAAAAAATGCTGTCTGGTGTCTCATTGTAAGACATCTTGAAACAATACAATACAACAGAATTGGTGAACATCTGTCTCAAGCCCCTTCTACTGTTTGTCCCTTTGAGAAAATGTGTCCAGTAATTATGTTTATTGAATTGAGCATGACTCAGTGAAACAGCTCAATGGGCCTCAGTGTGGGCGTGAGGTTAGATAATGCACAGTCTAACAGGACAGTGGGCAGCAGGCGGCTCCTACCTGCTCCAGTATGGTGTTGATCCGGTCCACCTCACAGTCGATCACATAACGTTTCTCTTGTCTTCTGTCCATTTCCTCGATAATACGTTTAAACTCAGCAGCGTCCGTGGCACTGCTAACCGAGCGGGCAGTCACCTGCCAGTTGTTGGCCACAGCTGCCTCCATGATTGCCTGAAGTATGGAGAAACCTGTAAAGAGAGTGGCACATAGGGTTAGCATTACCTACAATATAACATAAGTAAAGCTTTTTTGAAAACAATTAGTCATTTTTTCATCCTCTTAATTTTGTGGTATTTCAGGGATGTTAAGTTCAGGTTTGTGGAGCTAAACCAGGTGAAGATAGTTACTAACTAGAAGCCAAAGCAATGGGTTTATGTGACAATGGTAAGATATCCAGACAATGCATTTTTCTAATTCTCTACTATTTTGAATGTACTGCTACTATACATTTCATTCTACTTTTCTACATTTGCCCAGTACCATAAGTGGATAATAATTAATTCAGGGCAAGTATTTGCTAAAATCGAAAAGGCTAAAGGTCATCTCATTATGATCTGAAATAGCTGTGGTCTGCAAGTTCAGTAAAGTATAGTCTAGAGTTTGCATATCGAGGAGGCCATATCATAATAAAGTGAGTAGACAGGAATTGGATCTCCATATTATTAAAAGATCAGCGGGAGATGCTATTGCACTTGGCATCAATTGAATTATGGCATTTAGCTCAGCTGCATGTTAACTTTGACAGTGTCGCGGTGAAACTCATCTCAGTAGTATCATGGGATAATTATATGATATGTAATAACTATGTTAATTAAGTATTGAAATAACAATATTACTGACACTTCGGATACGCTTTATGACTCAGTTACTTTAAGTTAAATGTAAATTCATTAGTCAAAATTGGGAGTAACCAAAGCCTTAACCGGAGCTAAACCAGTTTGCTTCTAGAGTCTAAACCTACCTCTTATTTTTTCATTTTTATTTGGCCACAGTTATTCATTAGATTGGATCAATATTTTTCATGTAGATTTGCTTGTAGGTCAGATGAAAGTTGTTGCAATACACTGCATTTTCAATAATGGTAAATTTGGTATGTATTTTGCAGTCATACATCCTTGCCATAATGTCCCCCTTGGAGGATTGTCCCACCTCATTTAAAGATAAAAAACAATAAAAAATTCATCCTTGCAAGTGCTAAGAGATCATTATACTATAGCCAACAAATGGAGAAAGAGCCCTATAATGATTCATTTGCACGTGAAATATTTCCCATTTACCCCAACGCTCAGAAACACCGTGGTCACACTCTACACAATGAATAATGTAGTTCTTATTCTGCAGGGGATAGATTGCACATAGCACAGGCTGTAATATAAAATTGCTTAACTCTCCTCTGTTGTCCACGAGAGCGAACACGAAGGTTATTAATGAAAATCAAGAAGAGTGCTGGTATTTCATTAAATCCAGGACAATGCAAGTGCAAAGTCTATGGACAATGAACTACTTTACTATATCTACGGTCATTTTTCACTGCAGTCAAACAATAGAGAAAGGGAAACAAATGACCTTACTAGCAAATTTGCTTTTTGCAGTACATACTGGCAAATTTTATTAAGATTAATTATTGCATGTATTAAATATTAAGCAGATTTAACACCTTAACAGCAAAAAAAATAACAAAAAATCATTATGACATCTACTAAGGAGATGTATTTGATTTAGCCTTATGTCAATGTCATAGGCTGGTTTGAAAGTAAGAGAACAATGACAAAACCAGGGATGAACAGATATATCGGCCCAACATTGGTATCGGCCAATATTTACAATTTCAGGTTTCAGGTTTCAGGTTTCAGGTTTCAGGTTTTCAAATGCACATTCAACACAGGGTCAACAAATGCAATGAAATGCTTTTCGGAAGAACCGTTAGACTCGCTAAGATACTCATGAAGTACTAGTGGCATGCAATAATAGTACATAGTAAGTAAAAAAAGTGTGCAAAAAAAAGAGATAAGTAACAATATAATAAACATATAATAAAAAAGTACAATAAAAAAGAAAAAATACAAGGTGCAGGTAGGATTAAATAAGGTGACTGATATCAGTATCGGCCTGTGCAGATGGACGATATTTATCTGTTGTTCTAATAGGATCATTTCTAATATTTAGGGTTACAAACAAAAAGAGTCATTGTACATGTTTAACTCTAGGCTGACAAAATGTAATACAAAATTCATAAATACATTTAAAGCAGATATTCATGTGTAGATTTCTTATGTTTCAAGAAACATAGCCCATTAAAACATGTTTACAGGTATCGGCCAAATTGGTAATTGAAATATTGGCATCGGTATCGCTCAAATAATTTCACAAAACATGAAGCCGATTGGCGACAGGTGCATGAAATCACACAAGGTATTTGTTTACATGGTCTACATTTGTTTACAGTAGCCAGAGAAAAGGGATTTCACTTCAAAGTTTTGTCCAGAGCCCCTTCAAGCCTCAAGTTGTTTTGCCTACTGATAACATTTAATATAAACACATCTTCCTGTTCTTTGTTTTAGTCTTATGAATTGCTAAGAACTTTCAACAATCCAGCGTTGTTGCCTTTTTTCCTGTGTGTGCACAGTGTCACACTGTCTCTTGCTGACCTTTTGGGTAAACAAAGGAGTAGAGCAGCCAATGCATGTGTCCATTGAAGTATAATGTCATGTTGCCTGGAGATAACAGTACAGCGGACTTCAAGAAACCTGGCAACCGCTATCAGGTCATCTCTCATATCATGCTGTATCATAGAGGTGAGGTTAAGCAGTGCACTGTACATGTAGTGTAGGTCATGTAAAAGACAAGCTGAGGTGAGAAAGTATGTGTATTTCCCTTGTAGTTTTGGTCAATTCATTGCACAATAGAAATGAACTGGATTTAATTTCATTATTAATGACTGTTGAAGTATCAGGTGCCAGAGAAAGTAAGAGGAATTGTGTACATAGTTGCTATACAGAAATAGCACAAAAAGAAAACAGAAATAGAAAAATTCATCATTTCTGGTTTGAACTAGTCTGAAGCATAACTTGGCACAGAATGTTATGGCAAGCTCTAAATTTCAATTCAGTGTCATATATATTAGTATGTATTAGGGATGGAAGCATTTTATTGGTTAATTGGTTGCATTCAAGGAACAATGTATTACATATTAACTTTAGTTTTTTTTATTTTATTCAATATAACATCAGTACTTTCAGTAGAGATTTTTCACTTGCCCTCTGACAAGCCCCTTCCCTTTGCAATACTGCCTTAGTCGATTCATCATTTTGCTTGACATGACTAGTTGACTAACAATTTAGTTGGTTTACCACAGCTCTAGTATGTATATCATTGGGATGTGGCATTGATTGAGTGAAAGTGAAAAATCCATACAAGCAGGAAAATAATGTTATTGCTGTTGGTAGTTTTGACCCTCTTGAGAAATGCAAACCATTTGACCTAGTCAGATACTCGGTACTCGGTCCTTATTTTAAAATCATAATTAAACTCCAAATATTTTGTCCTTTTTACATGACTTCTGCAGTAAATGTCTCTCGTGTACTTACCTCCTCGCGTCTCCAGTACCTAAAGCAAAAAAGCCACAGAAAAATCGAGGTTTGAAAAAACTAGATGCATTATTCATTTTCCTCAGGCATATGCTCAGAACCTCCGCAACCACAAGCCAGCTGGATAGCATGGCAGCATTCCCAGGCAATAAAAGCTTCTCACATTAAAAGATGTCATGCAGATTAACTGGGTCAAAACTGTCTCCGTCGGTTTGGAAACAGTTGTGAATAAAGCCGGTAAAGGTGAAAAATAAAGGCAATGAACTTATAACAAGTGGATCACAATAAGAGCACACATCCCATATGTCTATATAATGTGTGTAAAAGATCTGAAATAGTAAATAATGGAAAAATGTCTTATGAAGATTCTATGGGAAGAGCTTATACTGACCACTGACCTCTGCTGCTGCTATCACCCATCATCTTTAAAGTGTGTATATTAAGATCCGCGTGGGACTATTCTTTTCTGACCTCTGGCATTAGTATGATATTTTTACCCTCAGGTCTGCCACACTAATTAGCTCTTTGTATTAAATAGGCGTACCTAATAAAGTGGCCATTGATTGTATATGAGAGATACTATACATAGCCTGTGTGGTACGTGCTGTGTCTTTTTTTTTTGGAAGCGTAGAGCGTGCATAAATTACTATAACTCTTAAGTGCAAAATGGAAACAACGCCCCTGTCAATCTGATAGGAATCAAAGAGGACTTTTATTTTGAAATTGCTGATTTGCGAAGCACTCATTCTGTCGCCCCGGGCAATCCCTGGACTGTGTGGGAACAATTGAATTCATTTAAGATTCACACAAGATTCCATGCCTGCGTAGTTTTACATTTGTATGGAAATTAAGAGATGAAAATCGGCTGGTGGTAAATAGCCTGTCCAGAAATGGTTTTGCTCTTGTGTGCCCGTTCCTCAAGTCAGCACTAAAGTTTGTTTCTTGAGTTAGACTTTGAAATCTTAAAAATTAACAGAATAATCTAGGCGCAGCTTAATCTGACAGCCCTGTCTCCATCTTCACAAGCGAGTATAAATATTAGATAATGGTTCTTTTTTTTTTTACATGCTTTTTCCATTTCCCCCTGCATAGATTTAGTGTTGTGTGAGAACAGTGTCCCCCTGTGGCTTTTGCCGGATCAATTCGGCCAACTTCTTAACCAGCATTACAACAGTCCTCATAAACGCTTTTGCTGTCTGATATTTACTACCAATATGAAGTGGAAAGATAAATCTACCTTCCAGCTCCTCCACACTAGCAGGGGCCCTATATAGCCTCGTAGCATCTGAAAATGTAACACTGTCAACTACATAAATTATGAAAGACAACAACAAGATTTTCTTATCAGCACCTATAAATCCCCAGTGTGCAAGTGCAGCAGCGTGAAGCAGCTTCTACTGATGATAACGCTCAGTGCTAATCACACCAAAGAGACACAATGTACACTATGTACTGCACCATTGTATGTCCATGTCCATATACCATTATATTGCCTTTGTTTATCAATTGGCAATGCTATGTGCTTAAATATTTGGATTCTACCTAGTGATGCACATATATACCGGCTCAGCATCGGTATCGGCCGATAACAACCAAAAACAAATCAATTAAAATAATGATAATGTCGAAATTGTGATCTTGGCTTTTATAAAATCAGTATATTATATATGCACCATATATAGTATCAAGTTCATATATTGTCCCTGTTTGCAATTTATTTATTTTTATATATAATTCCAGTTGGTCTAAAGTAGTGATTCTCAAACTTTTACAATCCAAGGACCATTTTGGCATTGAGGAAGAAAATTGAGGACCACCAAACCCCGGAGACTTAGAGACTGATGCAAAAGGGTGGGTTTGTGTGTCAGACGAAAGGCTACATTCTCAATTAAGGCTAAATTTGCCTAGTCAACTTCTGTGTCTGAGTCTTGTGGTGCGTTGAGAAACACTGAATAAAATCTGATTTCTTTGTGACCACGACTTGAGAAACACTGGTCTAAAGCAAATAACAGCGGTCAATTTGTCTCATGAGCCTTGCATACACTATGAAAGGCTAGTGCTCAAACCATTATGGGGCATTACGTCTCTCTGTAATCTCCTACCACTGCATCATTCAACAAGCACCATATACAGAACTGTCTCCTGAAAACTCAGTTATTTCTACATTTCATCCAAATCTGTATCTCAAGCATTGCCGAATACGCCATCAAATCCCAGTGGATTCTAATGACACTCTGTGCAAGTCTAACTCATGTGCTGTTGTGAATGAGATGTTGTAGCCGTGGTCGCCTCTGTCGTCTGTGAACCGGATCTTAACAGGATGAGTTTTGAAGCGTCACCCGTGGCGCCTCAGCAGTAATTGAATTGAGTTGCATCTAATCTCATTGCCCAGCTCCTTTGGTTCCTCGCCTCTCATTAGGGCTCAGCGCGCAGTGTCACAGGCCTCTATCTCTCCACTTCTCCACACCCTCATCTCCATCGAATCACACAGCTAATCTGGCCTAACTAGGCAAATCACACAAAAGCAATGTTAGAATATTTATGCCTACGTGGCTTGGTCTTGGGTAGATTAGGTATGTTTAGACCTGGATCAGAACTGGTTTAGGTTTTGTCCTGTTTTAGTCCTTGTTTATAGGCCTAATTAGAATCCTATTTATATATCTAGTTGAGTCCTGGTATAGTTTTGTACATATTACTGTGTCAATACATGCACAAACTGCTAGTTTATTTAAAATAACCACAGACAAAGCATTGACTATTTAAACATGATTTTTTTAAATATAATAAAATGATGAAATTGTAACAAGACCCAGCAACATTCAACACAGACTTAAACAGCAGAAAACCTGAGATAGCTAATCAATTAAATCATAAACTACAAATTCGACAACAAAATAGGCGTGGTATGGCACAGTGCACCGAGCTGCCCTCACCACGCTTGGCCCACCTGAACAATACAGACCACATACAAATACAGCACTCAAGATGTCAGACTAGTCTGCACACAACAGGACACTACATTAGCTTTTAGAAGAAAAACCGAGCATAGTGAGAAATCTTTGGTATAGCTCACAGACAGAGCCCAAGAGTTTGACCTGTTCTACACAAACAGCCAACATGCACAGAACGGTTGCATGGAATGTAATCTGCACCATTTAGCCATGTTTAACTACAGCAGTTTAGTTCCTGAAAGAGACTCAATCTAATGTGGGGTACTGCAGCCCCCATAGCACCCCCCTTTACAAGCTAATGCCAACATATTTGATTAGACTTGATTAAAAGTCCAGGTATAGCTCAGTTTGTTCTTACCCAAGTAGTCATTGTAATATATTTCTTCCTGGTTATTGGTTGGTTAGATTTAGATGTTAGGTAAAATATTGTTGAAATGGAACAAGCTGGAGAACCAATAACACATTTCTCTGCTCATGCACCAGTTTTTGGGAAACGCAGCTCAGAGACAGTGCATCAAATTTAGTGTTGCTCTCAAGAATGAACCAGCCTATTGTGTGATTCGCTGGAAGTAAAAAGACCCCATATTCGACCACATCCATCCAGCGAACGGCACAAACAACAAACTTTGAACTCATTTCGGGGGAATCAAAAATCCGAAGCGTACATAAAGAGAGGCAATGGCCCTTGAGCCAACTGAAAATGTGGCGGCTTTCCCTTCCTAACTCTCCAATCCCCATGTTAAATTAGGGTCTCTAGTCCGAAATGCCTTTCTGAGCACGGTTTTGGAGGCTCTGAATTGAAACCAGTGAGATAATGGCTTTGACTTGTAATTGTGCTTTTGGTCAGATGCCAGGTTTACTGCAGAACATTTGCGGAGTATGACAGGAATCAAAGAGAACAGATGCCACACTAGGGAGCGGCTAATGCAAATTCTGTTCATTTTTGCCACAAAGAACTACTTCGACGAAATTGGTAAATGCTGGAGTACTCAGTGGCCACTTTATTAGGCAGGCCTATGAAGTTTGTGAGCCAAATTCCATTACGTTAAGCCAATTGATTTCATCATGCAAACACATTTTAACCAAGCATCAGAATGTAGAGAACTGTTGAGCTTCTGGGAACAAACGATCATGTCCAAGGTTTACAGTGGATGGTATGAAAAAAAAAATACAATATCCAATGAGTGTCCAGTTTGTGTAGGTGAAAATACCTTGTTGATGCCAGAGGTCAGAGACTGAATTAACAAAAAGGCAAGATTAGACCGCTCTTTAAATCAAGTTCTGCTGAAGACTATATCTCTAAGCGCATGATAACAAACTACACCAGGTGCCACTTCTTAGGTACAAGGTCACTCTACTATGTGCCCAGTGAGTGTAGAAGCAGTGAAGTAAGATTATACAGATCTTCTATATTATTAGTATGAGATTATAACATTCGGTCCACAACATTTATAAATAGCCCATTATACCAAAATAACTAATAAAGTTCTCTCACAAAGTTTGCAAAACATCAACTACATAAAAGGCCACTTTTGCTTCTAATATCACACTATTTTTACGTAGCTCCAATCATAGTGAGTCATGAAATTATAGACTCGTTCTCACATTTCCGTCATGAGCAAACTGCAGATATCTGAGTAAACTCCTCCAGTCTGGTGGACTCTCAATTAAGTGTGTTCCACTTCATGCATATTCCCACACAGTCTTAGCTCTATTGTCTTTTGAGAAAATCCTAAATAAATAGTCCCAGTATTTAGGACCTGGTGAATGTTTGCTTCTGAGCGCAGTATCCTCACAGGGCTCTGAGCATCCCTGCAGTGTGCAGACTAGATCAAATTCTTCTGAAGAAAAAGGCAAAAAGGCTTTACAATTTTTCTCATTACTGGTGTGGTATAAGTCCAGACCATGGGATATATTGACTTTTCAAGCAATGCACAAAGCCACAAACCATACGCCAATCCAAATGTTGAAAAAAAATCTTGTTTATAGACACGTCATTTGATAGAAATTGTACCTACTAAAGTGGCCCAAGTGTCATGTTCTGCTTAAATGACCCACCTGCTTCAGTCAGAGATGGTCATTTGCAGATCTTGGTTAAAAGTTGTTAGACTATTCTCTTTAAACTCCATAAAAATCCCGGTAGATTATACATTTTGAAAAAATACTCAAAGCCTGTTCAGTAACAGTAGATTCTAGACAAAGCTGTGATATAGATATGTTTTTAGACTCTAGAACATATCTACATGACAAGATTAATAAATTTGCCATGTGATTGGCTCCTTAGCAGTTCAATGTGTGTACCTAATAAAGTGGCCAGTATAATGTAAAATGGCTGAGAAATGAACACACCACTTTGACACAGTATAGCTTATTCTAGTCCTTGCTAAAAAGGGGATCTGTCCTTTAACTCAGTGCCAGAAAAGTTCTCCAAAAAAGTCACCTAAAAGTGTGTAGCCTTGGCTTTGTAGTCTTGTTTACAGTATGTCTATAACCAAAACAGTGTCTTGAGCCAAGTGTTGTCCAAAATCAAAAAGACAGAGTGTGTCATATCAAACAAAGCCAGCATGCTGTCTGTATCTTCAGATGCACCACACACATGAGGCTGTGATGGAGAAAAGTGGAGCTAGTCTGCTGTCACCATCCTCCCACGCTTCCCTTCAGAGCTTCTCCATCTCTTTGGGCACGTCTTTGTTTGCTCGCTTTTTGCAATACGCTGCGGCACATCGGCCTGTAGTGTATGTGGATGAGAGAAGATGTGGTACTTTTATATGAAGGCTGGTAGAGGGACACAAAGGGACCGTGGAACTACAAATTGACTTGTGGTGCCAGGAGGGACTATGTTAAGAAAAGGTCAGGGTTAGCTATAAATAGCAATGCTGCAATAGGGTAATACCGAATATTGCTAATTTTGCTAGCTATTGCCGTGTTTAGCCTGCTTACTAACTGATTGAGTTATGATAATGTCAAATAGTATGCAGTCACAAAACTCCACCTCAATCAATGTCCCTAAAGTAAATAATTCACTAATACTTTGATCCCTTGCTGATCTCTTTAAGTTACTATATTTGATCATCTTGCAATGATACAGAATGTTAGAAAAATCCTAGATCCTTGTGAGCTTCTGTCTACACAAAATTAATTGGTTCCTTAATGTCAGACTAACCAACATATGAATGCTTCCCAAAAAAGACCTTTTTATTGGATGAATCAAGATTTCATTTGACAATTTATGACATGATTATTAGCATTCTGCACCATCAATAATTGAGATGATTAGTGTTAAGTTCAATTTCTGAAATAGTGGATTGTGAGCTAATAGTTCATATATGTCGGCAGAAATAACTGTAGCTATATAATCTGATTTTGCCGTCTTGCTGATGTTAAGACCAGGATAGACCAGATATCTTGGTATCTTTTATATCTTTATTGCATGTTGGTTTATCTATTGTCTTTTAACTGGCTTTTACTGGGCCTTTTCTTTTCATTTGAGTCTGTTTATTGTATTATTAATTTATATATTTTGCACTTTCTGTACCAAACTTTGGTCAACCAAGGTTGTGTTATAATGTGCTATATAAATAAATTTGACTTGACTTGACTTGACTTAACCTGACACCGGGACCAATATAACACCCTAACCATGGCCCTGGCCCTAACCATAACCAGTTAAAATCCTGCCAAAACTAACTTCAATGTTGATCCTTGAACAAAATCAGATCAACCAGATAGGGATGATAAGGAAAATACTTGATTGAAGCATTAGTGTACCACAATGAGTAGTACCAGTAACTAAACTAACTGGTAAATCTAAGTGTGTACAAACAGTGAATGAGACCAGAGCAAACTCTTCTTCCCAATATCCCTACTGTTTGTGCAGCTAACATTTAAAAAAAAAAAGACAACTCAAAACACCACTTTTGGTTCTACTCTCGAGAACTACTTTTATATTGTATTTGTTGTTTTTTCGACAAACAAATTGGCCCCATGACACAGCATAACATCAAAAGCAATCAACCTTGACTTGCACGGCACCAAGCAAAAGCCAGGGCCATGGTGGCATAATGAAAAAAAGCAGTAATTTCATGGTTGCTGAAGATAGCGGTGGGTAGGTGGTTGGCAAAATGGCTTTATTCCAGGTTTAGTCTAAATGGGGGCCGAGTGTTATTGTGTGCTTAGTGTGACAGAAAAAGCCTCTTGTATCGCTTCTAAGGTGCAGGTGCTTGACTTTTTTTTTAGAGCCCGTAAATGGGCTGCAAGTGTGACTGCTGGTATATTGACAATATCTGTTTATATGCACGGAATACAATGAAAAGCAAATAACACAGATGCCTAGCTTAATCCATATTTTTCCCGAATATTAGTTTCTCTCACGGCTTCTGTGATGTGCCCTTTCTTGTCAGCGTGTCCGAGTTGATTTATTCTCTTGATGCATGCATAATTTAGTTGTTATTATGAAGCTTGGCGTGAAGGAGAGCCCGCTAAAGCACAAGAGGCGTACATGAGGTGTGTGGTGTGTCGTGGTTGGTTGCCACAAGTTTAGCAGTACAGAGACCACCAGGCTAAAGGACAGTTTATGGTATATGGACGCAAAGGGGATTTTATGTTTACGCTTCAACAGTTGTGGGTGACAGTATTGCACTTGATTGGATTATTTGTGTTGTGTCAGAATGACCTGACTTTCCTGTTGTGAGAAAATAAAGGCTGATAGCTGCATAAAATGTGAAATGCACTTTATTTCATAGACCTACTTCATTGTCATAGTGTCTATTCAATTTTGGAGACCTTGGTGTAGTGAGACTTTCTGTCTTTTCAAACCATCAACAAGGGTATTTCCCCAAAGAAAGTCTTTCACTTGACTTAACCCATCCCCTGTAAACCCTAGACAGAGTTATTCGAGATAATCATTTTCTCTACTAGGTTAGGGTCACTTAACCAACTAAACTAACTAACTAAATCCATTGGCATGCATCAACGTGATGTGTGGCTGATTTGCTCTTTGACATCAACTTCAACTTCAACTTCAACTTTGTTTATTTGTCATATGCAGGTTCAACACAAGGTCAACAATGCAATGAAATGCTTTAAAATAATATATATATACAACAATAGAATAAACATATAATAAAAAAATAAGTACAATAAAAATACAAGGTGCAGGTAGGATTAGATAAGGTGTAAGTAGAGTATTTCACAGGACGTTAAAATACTTAACAAACTTAACAATACTTACAAATGAATTTCATATTGCACATGATATAGTATTGCACAGGTAGTAAGTAGCGTTGACAGTGAGGTAGTGACATACATGACAAGCAAGTAAATAAGTTTATCTAGGGGTGGATGATATGGGAAAAATATATCACAATTTTATTAAGCCAGGGTCACGATTTTGATTTGGTCACAATTTTTTGTCTTACACCAAAGACTACAGCTATCAGTGCCTTTAAAAAACCCTTAAACAACAAATATAATGTACATTTGATCCAATGTTTATCATAGAACTTTATAATATAGCTCATCATATACCTCTTGACCCCTCAAACTGCCCCTCGGGTCCACCAGGTCTTACTCTCTCCATCTACTGTCCCATTTCAAAACCAAAGTTGATCGTGCCTTACAGCCCCAAGCTCTGGAATGGCCTCAGAACCTGCTCTTCCTTAGATCATTTTCAATCATTTAGCATTTGACTCCCACAGACTACTACATTTGAACTTGACTGTATTTTAATACTGTTCTGTTCCTTGAACACATTGTCCTGTATAAACCTACTAATGTGTTATCATCTTATTTTATGATTGTACTACAAATCTTTTATTTTAATGAGCTGTCTGTTTTATAAGGGTTAGCATGTATCCCTGTGTGTTCAATCAATGCTTGGACTGTGCTTAGCCTGTTTACTGGTCTGTATCCCATTGCTTGATTTGTTATTTTGTTTACAACTGTAAGAGCAATGCCAAAAGACTACAATTAAATTAAAGGATGGGCTGCATTTGCTGTGGCATCAAAGGCATCCTCGAGAGCAGTGGGAGGCATCTATTGTTTGACTCAAAGCGAACTGTCTCTGGATGGCCAATTAGAGCGACCGCTGAAGAGCTCGGTCCACTTTAGTTACTCTGTGTCTCTGACGCCTGATTGGACACCCTCACCCTACTACACTGTGTATTATATAGTCTTATATATAGGAAATGGATTGCCTTAAAGATATGACGTTACAGTTACAGGTAATATTTTCTCTCAACTGAAAAAAATGTAGTCAGCTACTTTGACTCTTATATATATAAAATATATAATTTACAGTATTTTTATTATTATTATTATTTTAGTTTGTATTTTAAGACTTTATTTTAACTAAGCTTCACTTGGAAAAATTGACAGTGTATTCACAATGGGCTCATCTTCTGTCTGGCTTTGGTTGCAGCTACAGAAAAATGAGGCTCACATGTGGTCATCCAAGGCTCATGGCTTTCCTGGCACATTTTCAGCTTCAACTGGGCCAGACAGGAGTTACCTTGTCAAACTGATTAACCACTGATTATATGACACTGCCAAAGTGGGACTGGGCTCCAAAACATGATCTATGGTATAGACTTCTGTACAGCATAGTAAAGACTTCTGGACAGCATGGTATAGACTTCTGTACAGCATGGTATAGACTTCTGTACAGCATTGTCCGCCATTATATAAGATACGAAGATTTCAGAGGTGGGTAGTACTCAGTTACATTTATTCAGTTACATTTACTTGAGTAACTTTTTAAATACATTGTACTCCATAGAGTAGCTTTACTGCACAATACTTTTTACTTGAGTAATAATATTTTGAAGTAACTGTACTCTTACTTGAGTAAAATCTTGAAAATCTAGAAAGAGTAAGAGTACTTTTACCACCTCTGTGTGTAATGTAAGAACAGCTTTATGTGAAAAATGTGATGATGTCGAAATTCTGTTCCTTGTGCCTTAATTTTTGAAAATATTATTTAGGTTTTTAGTTTATCTTTTGAAAATATCAAAATCTGTTTATTATTTATTTTTTTTTTTTTGCCAGATTACCACAAAATTTTACAAATAATCTGACATTACACTCAAACAGTTACTCAGGACTTGAGTAGTTTGTTCACCCAGTACTTTGCTACTCTTACTCGAGTAATTATGTGAATGAGTACTTTTTACTTTTACTTGAGTAAGTTTTATTTGAAGTAACGGTACTCTTACTTGAGTATAATTATTAGCTACTCTACCCACCTCTCCAAAACAATAAAATAACCAGCAGCTAAAATACATATAACAAAATGAGACGTTGCCTTCATTTTCTTCTTGAAGTCTGTCTGCATCAGTGCGTTGTCCTGCTCCAGTGCATGGCTCAGATGCTTGTTCTTGCTCAACAGAGTGTTCAGTTTGGTAAGGTCTCCTCTTAGTATCCTTGCATTCTTCTCAATGTCTGTTTCCTCTCTGTGTTCTTCTTCAATCAAATCTGGCAAAACAAACCTAGTAAGCACCAGTTCAAATTATACTTAAACATGTTTAACATATATATACAGTGAAGAAAACAAGTATTTGAACACCTTGCTATTTTGCTATTTCTCCCACTTAGAAGTCATGAAGGGGTCTGAAATTTTCATCGTAGGTGCATGTCCACTGTGAG
>JAVQKC010062294.1:0-12411 GCA_036025475.1 Philypnodon macrostomus
TTGGGTACACTGTGGAGAATCACTGTACCACGTTTCATTGCTCTCTGCCAAAGTAAGTGTGTCCAGGGTCCCATAGGGGTCATAAACATGGGGGCGCTATAGAGGCATTCTTTATTTGATATCTGTAATTTGCCTATGTACATTAACTATACACTAACCCGGATCACTGTGCCAAAATTCATGCGATTTTGTTTATGTTCAGCAGGAATAATGGCTCAATTAAAGTTCTTCAGGGCATTAATTAGGTAATTAATTAAATGGCATTAAACGTAGAAGTACCAAACTCAATCCAGTTCAGCGTCTTCATGATATGTAACTGTCGAGAAAAGTTAAAAAAGATCCAGCAAAGACTTTTTGAGTTATTGCGTTCACAGTTGAGATCATAGAGGCCCCGCCCCCAAACCGTGAAAAACATGGGAAGGGTCTATTTTCTTTTTTGATGCTTGTGAAGGATGTTTTTTGAGAAATTTAGTAAATTTCCCTAAAACGACTTTTTTCAGTCTCTCAGCACTATAGAGGTAACTGCCATCATATTGGTCAGATGTGTTCAGGGCCGGGGGGTAATTTGGTGTTTCAGGTATGTGTATTTGAAATGCAAAATGCTGGTTCTACTCAAATACTACTAATTTCATGATATAATGGTATATATAACCTTTTGATACATTTCTCCAGAAAGTCAATAATTCTTAACTTTTAAGAAAAAGAAGTGAACACTATATCCTTCCAGTTATGAAGTGATAGGAAATAAAGGACTCATCTTATTCAGGTTATCCTCCATTCATGTGATTCCACCTTGTGTCCCATCAGGATCGTGTCATCATAAACCGCCTGGACAGTATCTGCCATGCCATCCTCAAGGGAAAGTGGCCCTCCTCCAGTGAGCAGTATGACTCTCCTGGGGTGTTAGCCTCAAACTCCTGCCTGGCTAACAGCTTATCTCAGCACCATCAGCAGCGGGCTGGCTTCATGTCCACCTCCACCGCTACCGGCTCCGTCCAGGGACAAGCCAGGGCACAGGCACCCTCCCCCGGACTGGCCTTCTCCCTGCCTCCCCCGCTCACAAGACTACCCAAGGTGAGAGTCAATGATTGAGCTCTACACTGTTGTGTCTACATGTACTCTCACTGTCTCATACCATGGATCATGAGGTGGTGTCCAGTCAAAAGACTCACATTAATGTTATTTTCTGATGTTATCTACTCAGTCAAATCAAATTCATTTTTCAACATAAAATACACATACACCGTGTGACACCCCACTGGGCACCCCTGGCTCTCTTCATTGTGTTGTTGCTTTAATGTAAAGCTTTATGTCTTTGCAGTGTGTATTGTTATTGTAAATGTTTATAACAGGCCTGGGCAGTCAAATATTTGTTAAAAGTGCTGAAAAAATGCATTCTAATTCCTGTGTCCTATTGAGATATAGTTAGTCATTGGAATTTACGGATGGAAATTAGCACTGTGCTAAATCTGGCATATTTACGTCAAGTTGTGTGGTTCTATACAATTGTACGTTCATTAATGTGCACTGTCCCATCCAAATAAATAAATAAATAAATAAAAATTGCCTTGAGGGTAACTCCATGCTTGAGGTCTGGCCTGTTGTTACAACCCTGTTGAGTGATTGGTTGTGTAGTTTTGACCCAGGTCTGGTTGCAGCTGCCTTGTCTTGTATCTTTGTCCATATGTTTGTCTAACAGTGGCACCATCTCTTTCTCATCTTGTGTCCCTCACCTGTGCACCTGGCAGTACGTGGCGCGGGGCGGGGCAGGTGGGCGCGGAGCGTGGCGCCTCACCTCGTTGCCTCTGTTACAGGAGAGGCTGGTGGCTCCTCCGTTTCTGCCCGAGCTCAAACGAGCCGGAGGCCGTCGAGCCTTTGACTATGAAGCCGCCGCTAAGATTTTATCTGGTAAGATCCCGACCACAGCCGGCTCCACCAATGAGAAGGGGTCCGTTGTGGCCCCGCCCACTCACCGAGCGGGGCCCGTGTTGATAAATGGCTGGCAGGAGACGGCCATGGATCTAACCAAGCCGTCAGGAGAAACTGGCGAGGCTGCGGTGGTGCCGCCCCCCATCACTGCCCCATTACCAGGCTCTGTGGGAATCGACATGGCCGGCATACTGCAGGCCGGCCTCATCCACCCCGTTACAGGGCAGATAGTTAATGGCAGCCTGCGGGGAGATGATTCTCTTAGGAGAAGGAGAGGCAGGAGGAGAAACGTGGAGGCTCTGTACTCTGAGTTCACCAAGAGCCGAGGACTCCAGCTCCCAGACACACAGGTGGGTGCAGCTGCATGAGGGATACTAGTATTAGAGTCAGGTAAAGTCCACTGGCCACTACCTGTCATATCTACTGTGTATACAAAGGTAAGAGTTACATGTGTGTGTGCTTTACCAACTTAGAATCATCAAACATCCTGTTTCAGATAAATAGAGCCCTTCTGTAGATATGAAATACAATGTTCTCTTGCTGTTTGATTTTATTTATGAACACAATCAAACTGATCATTTAGATGAATGCATCTTGTTTAGCTTCTGTTTGTTTAACTTATTTGTACAGAATAACATTAAACAACAAGCCATTGCTGCCATTGTTTAAGTAAATCAGGTATGTCATGATTCACATTGGTATATTATCGCTGATCATTTAGTCTCCTGTCCTTGTGTGTTTGATCCAGGCTCGTGTTGAAGCTATAAGCCACTCCACAGTGTCCTCGTCCACCTCCTCTGCATCCCCCTCTCCGTCAGAGCGCCCCCCCGGACCCCCCACCCCCTCCTCTTCCTCCACCCCCACTCCCACACAGACGCCCCCGCAGCCCGAGATCGTGGCCATCGACCGGGAGGCAGCCAGCAAAGGCCTGATGGAGTGGCTCCGGCAGAACCCAGGATACAGCATGGACCTGCCTGCCTTCGCTCATGTGAGTCTGGGATCAAGGATACAGTATTGTTGAGCCTGGACAGTTATTCAAATTCATGTTTTGTACTTATAGATTAAACCATATCTCATATCAGGACCCCCAAAATAATGTCAGGAACATCCCAGGACCCTGCCACCTGGAGAAGTTGAAAAAGATAAATGCTCACGGACCAATATAGGCCTAATGTATATAAAGAACATTTTAGATTCTGGTGGGTTTTTTTTATTATTATTTGAAAAAAATAATAATCCTAAAATCATATTGTTACCCCTATTTAGAGACTTAATATTATTCCAACTGGTAGCCCACTCAGAACAGGTTAAGGACTATAGTACAATAATGATTATGACAGATTACTGTAACTCATGTTACCGGGTACATCAATTATTCAATTTGAAGCATTCTTTAAAAAAAGAAATTCTTTAGGAAATCTCCAGACTACTGAGATATTTATATTAAGCTTTGACATTAAAATGACCATTACGCCATCTCTTTGCCCCTGTCTTGTGTAGACTCCTGGAGCCAGTGTGTTGCATGGTTTTGTGGAGCGTCCCAAACAGAGGAGACATCGCTGTAAAGACCCCACCAAACTGGACATCAACTCTCTGACTGGAGAGGAGAGGGTCCCTGTGGTGCACCGGGGCACAGGACGCAGGGTAAAACTAGACATCTTTATAGTTCACTATGAGGCAGATAGTAAAGTTAGAAACTGAAGCACATGTCTAATGTCCTTGTACTGTTGTGCTCCTGCAGCTGGGGGGTGCTATGGCTCCAGCTATAAAGGAGCTGTCCCGATGGCTGGATGCTAACACTGAGTACTTTGTAGCTCCGGACTGGGCTGATGTGGTCAAGCACTCGGTGAGCATCACACCACAGCATTCTGTTTTGACACTCTTTTTTTTTTTCTCTCTTTTTTTTTCAACCAAGCATCTTACATACACTTTGAAACCTACAAAAGGGATGTAGACAAAACTGAGTTGATATTGTGTTCTAATGTGTGCACTCTTTGACACCTTTGCTTGTCTATGTTTTGGTTAAACTCTTAAGTCCTTCTTGTTCTCCCCAGGGTTTCCTTCCGGAGGTCAAGTTCTCCCGTATCCTAACAGAGCCAGTAAATCGAGATGCTAATGCCAGACGACGTGGCCGTCGCCCCCGCAGTGAGATGCCCAAACCCCTGCTGTCCGTGTCAGACGCCTCCCACACCGCACTGGGCCCCCCCATATTTATGAACGGTGGTCTCATTGGTAGTGTGGACACTATGGTGGCTATGCAGAACCTCCGCGGTGCTATACCCGGTTTACCCATTTCAGGCATCATGGCGGCTGGCTTCCCTCACGGTTTCCCCGCATCATCCGAAGAAGCAAAAAATGGGCTAAGTATGTTACCCATGATGCTTCATGGTATCCCACATGGGGCCGCTATGCCACAACATGCTATGCTAAGTGTTGGGATGATGGCGCATGCCCATCCACCCACTAAAGTATCAACAACTACAACACAATCTGAATCCACAAGCTCTAGTTCTTCAACTGCAGAAAAGGAAGCAACCTCACCTTTGAGTGGGGCTCAGAAGGACAAAGACGATGAGGAAAAATCCGGAGATGGGAGTAAAAAAGTCACCACAGTGGCACCTGTGATGGAGCAGGCGGCCATTATCACATCCACAAGTAGGGCTCACATCGGGTCAGCCCACATCAGTGCAGGAGCGGGAGGCCATCTTACTTTTAACCCTTTCCTAATCCCAGGCATGTCCCATGGTCTGCTGTACCCACACATGTTCCTGCCGCACGGGGGCATCATGACTCTGCCTGCGATGCCTCCCGGAGCGGCGGACGGGTCCCCGGGAAGCCCAAAAAGGAGGCGCAAGAAGGACGAGAAGGAGGAGGAGAAAGCAGCAGAAGAGGACAGGGAACTTAAAGCTGGTGTAGGCTCTCAAATAGTTTGTTTCACATCTCCTCTTATCTCTGCAAAAGACTCAGATGAAACAGAGGGGGCCCAAGAAGTGGACTTGCAGGAACGTCACCAGGAAATGACATCATCAGAGCTGGACAAAAGAGCGGACGTAGACGAGGAGCAGAGACAAGCGAATGGGGAGGAAGGCTAGGCAGCAAAACGGACATATCCTATCTCCTTTTCTTGTAAAATGTGTGCTGTGTCTGTCAGTCCATGTCCATGTAAAGACTTTTAATATGACAATACTACAACAATGATAATATATAACTCGGTCATGTTTATAAACCACCTCCCTCCTTGTATACAAAAACTATAGTGCAAGAAATCAGTGTATTCTTCATTCCGCATCAACAAGACTTATCTGGAAAAATACTGCAACCAAGATGGCGGCCGGCACGTTGCAATGAACTTGGACATACCGCTCTGTTTGTGTTGTGAAAGTGAGGAAAGTCATTTCTTCACCACATTTAGTTATAACAGTCCATTTATTTTGATTTCTGGCACACTCCAATACCATATGTTGCAATGGTAAGTGCAATGTTAAAAAAAGCCACAAAGGGCAAGATGGCAGAAACCAGCATTCCTATAAAGACGCTAACATAAACAAGTATTAGCTAATGTTACTAACTAAGTAGAATTTAAAAAATACTTTTAGAGAATGTAGCCCCTAAAATGAAACTTGATATCCCAGCCATATTAACTAGGTTGTCAAAATTTGGTTGCATCCTGGGACTCTGTAAGATCAAAATGCCTGATGAGATTTTAAAGAGATGCTTATCAGAGGTGGGTAGAGTAGCCAAAAATTAAATAATTTAAAGTCGAAGAGGAGGGAAAAAAAGTTTTGAAAAAATCACACACACACTAAAAAAGTATTGGAAGCTACAAAGTGTTCAAATGTAATGTCCTATTCATTTTTGTAGTCAAAAAACAGAGGGCAGATTCTGGTTATTACAAACTAAATGTAAAAAAACTAAATTACATCTTTGCACAAAAAAACATAATCCACAATAAGCCCAAATTTGCAACTCTTATTAATTCACAACAGAAAGCAATTCCATGGAAACACACAGGGGTTTGAAGAGATTTTCTTTCTTTTTTTTACCTCAACAATATTGCTTATTTACTGTGCATTTAAGCATTTTATTTAAGTAAATAACTCAAAAAAACACTACCCACCTCTGATGTTTATTTAGATTGAATTCAATTTGAATGGGGTCCTTGTGTATAATTATTGTCTTACCCTCCATAGATGCTAGGGGTGGGCAATATGGTAAAAATATACTATCACGATTTTATAAAGATCACAATTTTTTGTTGTACACAGAAGACTACTGCTATCAGTGTCTTCATAAAAACAATTTCAACTATGTTTTTAAGTCCAATCCAGTGTTCATCATAAAATTATATTTATGTTCCTTGTTTATTAACATGAACACTGGCATTGTTGCAGTAAGAATGACGGTGAAGAGCAGAGCATAAATTAATGCATTGTATGACCATTCAACTATCTTCCCAGATTAAGCCGATAACTTAATATCACCATTAGATTTTTATTGCCATATCGCCCACCTCAACATCCAACACCAATCCCAATCCCATTGAGTCCCATATGATTGGCTGAATGTTATCCCTGCAAATGTATTATTAGGTCCAATTGTTTTCCACACAGCACCTTAAATTGCAGCTTCTGGATTGTGTTAAAATTACCTACTGTCATCTGCTGAAGATACAATAACTATGCCAGTACCCCATTGAAATTCACACAAAAAAACCAAGAGCTATTTAGAATTATAACCATATTGTCTGGTCACATCCAAACTAATCATGTTGGTGGTGAAATTAAATGCACAATGTTATGTAACTACTTAAATAATTTCTCTAGACTTTTTAAGTATTTCCAGTAGATCGGAAATGCAACAGCTTTCACAATGAAATATTTTAATTTATTTGCTTTGATTATTTTGAAGCAAAGAACAATCATGAGATTAATTTGTAAATTTTGAATGTTTTTTAGTCAGATACGCAGACACTTTGGAAGCTCCTAGGTGTGGGCAATATCCATGAAAGATTTATCATAGTGAATCGATTGAAAATTTCAACATCGTAGTCTGGGGCTGCACGATTTTGAAAAACTAATCTAATTGTTTTTTTGTTTTGTTTTTTTACACAAATATTGTGATTTTGTTCTTAAAAGCAATACTCAGCACATTTTAACTCCGTCTGGAAGCATTAACACTTGGAAGAAGACTAAAATATTTATAAGGATTAAACTTCCACAAGCATCACATGCCATTCAGAACATGTTTTATAGAGGTTCAACCTACAAGAGAAGTGGGTTCAAACCAAAAACCAGGTTTAAACTACGAATAAATTAGGTCAAAACCAAACCAATATTTAATCAAAACAAAATTGGGTAAAAACCTTGTTAAAATTCATGATGTTAATGTTATATTGCCTAAAAATTGCAAGACCATTGCAACCATTTGAAACATGTGCAGCCCTTGTCTAGTCACAGAATAATTTAATTTATTATAATAAAAGAAAAAATGCTATATCACCCAATCTAGAAGCTCTCCTTTTATTTTTCTCTCATACATTTTTATTTCAATTCAAAGAGTCCTGTCTCACCACCAGAGGGCGTTAAAGGTGTTCTGCAAAGCTTTTCACATGTAGTGAAGTGAAAAGCTTTGCAGAACACCTAAACAAACTTCTACTGCTCTGCACAATGTTTGCAACGAGGAACCTGTAGCATCAAATCTTCAAGCTGTTCTCTGTGCACTTTGTCATGGTCTGTCCGAAGATGTTTAGTGTTTTTAAAGAAAGGGAATCGACTGATGAAACAGGAATAGGAGGGATCTTAACTCATCCAGACTGAGTGCCTCATTGTGTGTTTTTAAAAGACTAGCCCGCCACGCTACGATTTGAAATATGTAAATCTGTCGCTGTACATGGCTATTTTTTTTTTGCACCGTATATATTTCTTTGCCTTTTATTCTTTATTGGAGAAAAAAAATACTTGACATACTGTACGCGAGGGGGGTCCGCAGTGTTGTACTGTACATTAAATCGATGCAAGATGTTCCAGTTTTTTTTTTTTTTTTTTAGAACAGGGTGTGTACTGTGAGGGTATCAAATATGTCAAATATCACTCATCATGTCAGTGGACTTCAGCGTTTTGTGTTTTTGTACATGGAAACGTCATTTTTGCACAATTTATTATTTTTTTATTGTGAATGTTTTAGTTCCGTTCTGGTCATGTGGGGTGGTGTGACCATGCATGCGCACACTGTCTTTTAATCTTGTTCTTAAAAGAAGATACAAATGTTGCCTTGTCACGGATATGGACAGTAGAAGTAGTGTACCATGGGATGTGTTGGTAAAATTAAGGGCTGGCTCCAACACCTTTAGCTCCCATTTACTCCGACTAAACTTTCAGCAAATAGCCTAGTTTCTAAGTATTTTCCAAGACGTATTTAGTTATGTTGTCTTGATTAAAAACACTAAATGTATTTCACTCGAGGTTAAATGTTTGATAGCATTTTGCCTCCTGCTCACCTCAATTAGATTTTTTTTTTTAGCCTCAATCTTAAATGACTCGTTGTGCACAACGTTCAAATATTGCTCAGTCAACTGGTATACTCCTATCCAGAGAACTGACAGGTGAAATAGGCAAGGCAAGGCAAGTTTATTTGTATAGCACAATTCATACACAAGGCAATTCAAGGTGCTTTACAGAAAAGACAGTTAAAGTTAAAATAGGTCCTTTCTGAAAGTAGCTTGTTAAGTGAGGAAAGCTAACTACTGTGCTAATAACTACACTACAGTTTCACAAGCCTTTTCCTGAGATTAGGAGAGAGATTCAGTTATATTAACATATTTAAGACTTGATATAAATTTAGAAACCGTATGTAAGTCAATTAACATTGTAGTTTTATTTTTTAAAAGGGAAATGAAACTGGGAAATGTTTTCCGTAAATACTGTCAACCATCTGTACCAACTATTAGCATTCTCAGCGAGCAACAACTTTCTGACAATACATAAGGCCTTCACAAACTCAAATGTCATCATAGTTCTATACAACAATTCAGTCATGAATGTAGCTACTTCATTTTCATCTGTCCTCATAAACAGGAATTGCCAGCCCCTAGCAATCATTAGCATTAGTTTTTGCCTGAACTTGTTGCTAGCCAGATTATGAACCGTTTCTGCTATAGACCTTACTGACTTAGCATTACAAGCTACTAAATCATTATTGTCACATTACTAAGGGCTTTTCCAAAAATCAGAATAGTTTTGGCTATGAAAACTTGGCCTTGGACTTAATTTGATCACATTGTACTGGTCCACTATCTCTCTGCTGTCAATAATCCTGAATGTGTGGCTTCATTTAACTTATTTTACACATTTGTTGTTTTCACCAAATATGCCATTTTTTATTCTTTTCCTTTTACTATGTATTATTCAAATGCCTTATTTAGCTCATATGTTTTGTATAGAGGCTCTGCTATGTGTCCGTATAGCCACATTTACCTGTGTTGTATTTGTATGTGCATTGTTGAAAGAAGCTAGCAGTAATGCTATGGTACCACTGTCCAAACCAAGTCAATCATTGTCCCTGAAAGCACAAACTGTTTCTTCTGAGTGCCTCAAAAATAATTCAATTTTCTTTGCATCAGATTCAATTCAGTCCATTAACAATGCCTTCTGCTTTTCATTTTACAATACTTGAGTCTAATATTTTAACCAATCAGTTCTTGTCACCATAATTGAACTACAGCCAATGTAGTCTTCATAATGACAGCAACATAGTTTTATCTCTGAAATGCCAAAACTTAAAATAGATACTTTTTTTCAAGATATGTATCAACAATACCTTCCTTTGTATTAATAGCTGTAACTGAAGCTGTATCTGCGACTAATTGGAATATTAGATTATTAATATGAGAATATTTGTAACTTTCTTTTAGCAGCATTGGCCACACAAAAGATCGATAATCAGCTATTGGGTAAATAACGATCATAGCACAATAATTTTTAATACAAAAACTGGCAACAGGCAAAGCTTTTGATGTATTTCGCTTAGTTTTCATAATATTTTTTACTTCTGGAACCAGACGGGGGCGAGCACTGTTGCTTTCCATTATGACCAAAATTAACATGGTTAAATATCAGAGTTGATACTGTCTTCATTTTACTAGTATTCAAATTGTATTCAATAGACATAAAGGTATCCAGTAATTACAAATCGTCCAAATGACAGTTGTATGGTGCCACAGAAAAGAACTCCACTGCAAAAAAGAAATGTGTAGATTAGTTCAAAAGACTTGATTTCAGAATTATCTTGATTTGAGTCTTTAATTCTTGAAAGGAAACATAATTCTAAGACATTTTAGAGAAACTAGAAAAATAACGTATTTAAAACCCCAAAAAAAGGAAATATTACTTGAATTAAAAATATGAATGTTGATTTTAGACTAGCTTAGATTTATTTATTACTTATTTGACTGGTTTCAATGTTTTTTTCATCAAGTGAAACCATGTCAGTGGAATAAGAAAATTGCACTTGAAATGGGAACATCTTTGATTCCACTTAAACATTCAAACAAGTCAGAATTACATTAAAACAAGTGAAATAATCTAGGCCTGATAAGTATATAAATCTAAACCAGTTAATATTCTGAATTTGAGTCTTTTAAACTCATTTAGGTATTGCTTTTCTCATATTTCGTGTACATTATTTCCGTTACTGGCTTGTAGGGGACTGGTCCAGCCCTGTGTTGATGGTTGATGTCACTCCATGCCTTTGTTAAACAGTGTTTTGTTGAAGTCTGTTGCAGATGGTCACCTCATAAGCCTGTATTTATTGTACAGTAGTTGTCTTTACATTGTTGTCTGATGACTGACTAAAGGCTGGCTTTGTTACTCCTCAAAGACTAAAGCTCTTGGTTCACATGGACTCTGTAATTCTTTCAAACTTATTAAGGTTTTCACATCATTCAGGAAGATATTGAGCTAAATGTATTCATACTAGGTAAATATGAGTGCGTGATATGGTAAAAATATATCACAATTTTATTATGCCAAGACTACAGCTTTCAGTGAATAAAACCTACAAATATTCAATGTACATCCAATCCAATGTTTATTATAATTACATTTTCCTTTTGTTATTAACATGAACACTGGCATTGTTACAGTAAAAATGATGGTGAAGTCAATTCAAGAATCTTCCAGGATTAGCAGATCGTCATATCACCCACCCCTGTGTGTAAATGCTTTGATGCTGCATTAACTCTCACCCTTCACCCTACAATGAAAATATTAGCCTAGAAACCAGTAAATCCACATAGTTAAAAAAAAAAAGTACAAAAATGTATTTGATATAAATATGCTTATTTACATATGCTTCTTTGATATGTGAAAGCATACAAATAGATGGGACTGGCCCTGATCACATCACCACTCTGAATTATTTAGCCATTTGTTATGCTATAATTGAAACTGGCCACTAGATGTCAGTGGTATCTTTATTCAATACAATCAGAATGAAATCTCAAAAGCTTCCCAATGCTTCATTCGCCATCTTTTCCTACAGTTAAGTTTACGATATAATAATGGATTAGATTCTTTCTTAAAACGCTTGGGGAACAGTGACAAAAGTGTGGCGGCCTCACCGACCACCTCCAATCACATTAATACACTTGCAATGCAGGACAGTACGGGTTTTGGACCACCAACTTGTGGGACAGTGACTACAAAGTGCAGTCCTCAGTGACTCTTCCCCAGATCTTGAGCCAGGATCTTGGTCAGGACTTAGCTGGAGGATTGACCTGGAGACAACAACCAGACAAGAGGAGCAACATGCAAACTCAAAAAGGATTAGAACTCTGGACCACCTTGCTCTGAGGCGACAATACTAATCACTTTACTACTGTGCAGTCACTACCAATCCTATATCCAGTAGATTATTGTCAGACCAAGGCCCTGAAACAAAACACAGACACTAAATTAAAGATGTAATCCGTAAGTGTCCCAAGATTTTTTTTAAATAGATATATTCTATTTTGTCATAATTTTGTTTTAACTTTAGTCCCTGCCCTTGGCCGCTACAGCCACATCAGATCATAGTTGGGGGTTTTACTTTAGTCAGGACCAAGATGGAGGATTAGTCTATTGTACATCTAATTGACAGGAGAAATGAAAAATAGATGGGGAAAAAAAATTACATGGGAATCTATAAACGGCATTTTCCAGAGAGACGAGACCTTTATCATAGATTTATCACAAGGTCAAACATATGTCCAGTCCTCTGCATCCTCTCACACCAACTAACTAACCTAAACAGTCTCCCCAAAAAGTGTAATTATATCGGCGAAAACAGCGTGTCGCCGATACTATGGAATCACGTCGGTGCGCGTCCACGTCCGCAGATCCTAGCTGTGAACGCGATAACTCAAAAACGAATTGCTGGATCAGTTTCAACATTTGCACACAGGTGCATACCATAAAGACGCCGAACTGTATCGATTTGGGTACTTCT